>VCRD01001393.1:9988-29053 GCA_006783055.1 Trinorchestia longiramus
GCTCAAAAGAAGCACGTCACTTCTATGCCACAGCAACGTCCTGACCAGCGAGTTGTGTGCTGATACTTGAAACTATTAGAAGGAGGAAGAGACAAACAGAACACTGCCACACTTCCAAACAAATACAGACGTTGAAGAACCGCTCAATTTGAAAACGCTTATCACGATGGAAGGTGGACGAGTTTAACATTTTTGTTGTGGTAATTTTCATAATTAGGGTCCAAATTCCATCAAACTTTGCAACATGTTTAATTCTCGAGTTCAAACTATGACGGCAACGCTGCCCTCGTCCACAACTGTCTACAAGACACCAGGTACACGTATGGTCCATGTACTGCACGCACCAAGTACTTCGTGCTCCATGTGTTGCACGCACCATGCACACGAACATTCCATGTACCGCACGCACCAGGCACACGTGCGCTTAATGTACTGCACGCACCAGTCACACAAACACTCCAGGTACTGTACGCACCAAGTACTTCGTACTCCATGTACTGCACGCACCAAGTACTTCGTGCTCCATGTGCTGCAAATGACTAATTAAAAATGCCGAGATAGCTTTAGTTGAAAACTCTACAACTCCAGGCAGGGTTTTGAAAATAACTTAACTTGGAAAGCAAGAAAATCAGGAGCTTTATCTGAAGTTTGGAGTCTTTAAAGACTATGCCTGAATTAGAGTTGGGACATTTATAGACATCAGTAAGAATTGGAACTTTTTTACGACAATATTCGGAGTTGGGGCACCTGAAAGACTAACCTCAAGCCAGAACGCTTCAAAGATCCGTCAAGAATTCATGTGTTGAAGACCTTTACAAAAATTGGGATGTATGAATAAGGGGCCCTTGAAAATCCGAGAGCATTAAAACGTATCCACAGTCCGTTCACTTCTTCATGAATTCCAACTTCAAAGCAAAACATGAAAATAAAAATGAAGCAAATTCTCGCTTCAGATTTTACAACTTTTGAATGACCGACGTTTATTCGAGGAAACAAAATAGAATTCTAACTCAGCTTAATCTTAGCTGCTGAGCTCGTGTTGTGGTTGTCAAAACCACTCGTCAGTTTATGAATTGAAAGAAACTAAATCGGCTTTATAATTACCACAGTTATTACATTGGAGTACGGTACTGAACATAAATTACGTATGTATATGGTACAATAAAATATTTGTGAATCAAAACACAGTTACTTCTTCAGGTACTTTCACATCAACGACGCACATAACAAACAAATCAATATTTTCAGGGGCATAAATTAGTTAGACTTTTAAAACTACCAAACTTTATCAGTAATTACACTCTGTATATAAATTTTGGTTGTACAAAAGTTTCAAAAATTCTAAAATGGCCCTTACGGCACACGGAGCTACAAGAGCAGCGAACAGTTGTTCTACGGAAGAACACTTGTTTCATATTTAAATAGTTTCACGTCTTTTTGTATGGTAAAAAGTGCACCGGAATTTCGTTGATATGTATTTCTAACAACTGCTGGAAAATAAGGTCCATTATTCAGTAAGAAATTGTACGTCTTTTTTAAGGCTGTGTCGTAAATTAGGATCATATATGTGACTTGAAACTTTACAGATTAAAAAAAAACTACTTAAAGGAACTGGTTTCGTACTAACTCGTTCGGATTAAAAACTAACTAACCCCTAACAGTCCAAGAAGACAACTACTTAAACGTGTTGCGACGAATAAGCATTAAACTGTCCTGCACCAGTAGTGGCTGCAGAGATAAGCGAGACGAAACTTGATCCCGACAAAAAACTGTACGCTGGTATCTTCATAAAAGGGCAGAGGAAGAAGATTCATTCTCATGCACACTTAAGAAGTGCACTCCAGTTATAACAAGTCTGACGTTTTTCTCATGACTCTAAACAGATTTAAACATGCAGTTTGTTTTAAAATACGCGTGCACTCGTCGTGAATGCGTGACAGAAATGGAGCACTGTACGGCATACAAAGCTCGAGAGGCAGCGGCGAGAGTGAGGACTGCTTTTGATACTTAAGATGGGGACCTTTTCATTACAAAAACAGTGTGTGATCATTCATTTTTTCTATTTGAGTGGTGTAATCTGGTTTATTTTGTCGAGGGTAGTAGTCTGCGATGAGTTGAGGCATTTACTGCCTCACAACACAGCGTGTTTACGTCTGGAAGTAGCAAAAATGAAAATTTCAAACCGATTGCATTTCTACAGTAGGTACGGACAGAGACATGTGATGATATCAGTCGTCATCTAGCAGAGTTTAATGTCCTAAGAAGTTGCCGCACTTGGTAAAATCAAAAGCAACGATTAAGTCGGAATTTTGAGAAATCAAGTCCGTCCCATGCATCTTTCATGAATCGTTGGAGCAAACATTTTTCTCCAACGAAGAATTTGTACTCAAATATGGCAATGCCCCGATTGCCACGAAAGACAAAGAAAACAAAAATGATGTAAAACCTCCAAACCAGCCTCATCAATCGTCAGGTTTCAATGTATCAACAATTAAACATCGAAGGTGAGATTTGGAGTCACAAACTCCAAGTCGCCATAGTTTCCAACAAAAACTAGGAAATATTTTGTTTGGAGAATGGCCGGAGATTCTTCTGTACGCAGTTCGAAACCTTCTGAGTAAAGTCACAAAGGATCAAAACAGTTAAAACGCAACAAGAAACCAAGTTCAATAGATACGTACACATTCTTAATTCAACAGGTATTCCAGTTATTTTATTCAATTCCTGTTCGGTGCCATGAAAAATAAAAGACAGCCGCTGCTAACATAGCAAACGAAATGTTCCTCAATGAACGATGTCAGGTGCAGTTAAAGCCCTGCACGCAAACTTGACGTCATGAAGCTGTGCCACACGCACGGAACTCCACACGCACACATGTCTGGCCCAACACTGTAGCATGTCTGGCCCAGCACTGTAGCATGTCTGGCCCGATTTCAGATCAACACGTAATACTTACTGCAGGTCACGTCATATTTAAACTCACGAACTTTGCAAAAAACGAGAATCTCTCGTGACTTTCCTAGTCATAATTCACTCAAAAACACGTTACTCGAGTCTGTCGCTCTCAACATTTTCGATTATTTTTCAATTCAGTCACCGCTCACTCCATTTTCGTCAGAAATTCGACGACCCACATAGCGTACGTACTTCTCATTTTTCTCATATTCGTACCTGTTGACCAAGGGTTGACCCAGAAAAAACTCGCGCAAGCCTGCGATTCGAAGCACGTCGATAAGATAACACAACACTCTAATTGCGTAGAAATTGACGCCCAATTAGTGATTAGAGAATAGTCCTCAGTCAACAAAACAGATGCGAAACGTACAGGTTACATGAAGTGAGTACAGGCATGTCTGTTTCGAGTGACTTATCTGCCTCATGAAAATAAGTGAATGTTGAAGCAAAGATAATGGTGGTGGTGCGGGAGGGGGTCAGCGTATCAGTGATACGAGCAGCTAAACGAACATTGGAGTTTGCGGTGCGTGTGTATAAGACACACTGAACGTCATAGTTGGGGGTACTACGTTGGTTCACTTCCTTATCAGTTCAAACGGACCTGAGTGCGATAAGAAACGTCGATGTCTTCCGACCAGGCCATGTAGTGTGCTTAAAAGCCTAAAATAAACTACACTTCGCACGTACGCAAAGCCATAGCTCGGGTCTATATTATTTAATACTAGCAGACGCACACGGGACAAATTCACGTGTTTTTTACAGATTTTTTTCATTTGATTTGCCAGTGGACGCAGGCTTTGCGAAGGAGTTTCCACGTTGGAGGATGCGCCTTTGGTAACCAAAACCTAACACTCGGCCCAACCAACCAACTGTGTATTATTATATAGTGGGATGAGTTGTGTTTTGAATAGGTTATCCATAACCTTTCCTGAGTTCTAATTTTTTAAATGTAAAACCCTTGTGATGATAAAATGAAGGCAATAGCAGTTAATTATATTATAAACTGAGTACTGGAAACAATGATGATAAAATGACAAGGTTGGGTTCACAAATAAAGTTCAACACTAGAAGTAGACATAACCGCTTCAACCAACTCGTTATAGATCACATGAGGTCTGGAGTATTGTCATTTGTAGGTGTCAAAATAAACTCAAATTTCCGCATGAATGAAAATCTGCTAAAGCATGAAATGTGCGTGAATTATAATTCTACATAATATTTACCATGCAAATCTGGTTAGGATTCATGACTAACGACACTTAGTAACTCAAAATTTCTGACACCTTCAAGCTCTGAACACTGATAATATTCAA
Organism: Trinorchestia longiramus; assembly: GCA_006783055.1. Taxonomy (NCBI): domain Eukaryota; kingdom Metazoa; phylum Arthropoda; class Malacostraca; order Amphipoda; family Talitridae; genus Trinorchestia; species Trinorchestia longiramus. Next base: position 14,257 of record VCRD01001393.1, read on the forward strand.
GATTTATACAAGCATAAATTTTCTATGATTGAACACATCTTCTTAATATAATACGAGAGCAAAAGATTCATCAACATACTTATGAAAATTAATCACAAGAAAAGGTGAGAAAATGAGCCTCTTCTCGTCAGCTTTTTTTACCCGTTATGTCCTTTTGTTTGCTGTGATTAAAACTTCAAACTGAATAAGAGTAATAATTTCTCAAACGTGGAATTAATTTCTGCATATTATAAGAAAATTATAACATTGTTAAATACCTGTAGGAGTAACACAACACACAGTTCCCTTACTCCACGATACAAGCTTTACATTTTTTGCAATAAATAAGAAAACGCATAACGGCAGGCAATCAAAAGCACGTGATACGAATCTAAATATATACACTTTCTACTTGATAAAAAGCTCTTAGTCAAGACCACAAAAGGAGATAAGATGTTGATACCGAGATAAGGTTCAGTACATCAATTAAAACGGAATCCCTGGAGACGCACGTCTAAATTCGGTCGTTAAAGTGACGCTGGGAATGTACGTCTCATCCAGGCACTGCATCACTGACAGTGCCGTGAAATGAAGACCTGGAAGCGACGGAATCGTCGGAGCTCCCAGCACAGACCGCGTTGTCATGCTACAGGACCTGAGTTTGAGTCCGAGCGCCAGAAACATTTCCCCGAAGCCATTTTTACAATAACCCTTTATTGGGTGATGCTCCAGATCTGATACAGAGTTCAAACTTCATATTAATGTTGTTGTGTCATGTATAGTGAATACCTATGCTCGTACATATGATTATCCATTTTGTTGTTGTTAAGTACATGTTTCGATAAAATACACAACACTCGTCAACAATTCAAGTATCATACATATTTTTCATCAGTCTCAAATGATTCAGTCAGTAACAGGTAAGAATTCCACCTATGGGCTGAAATCCAGAATGTTTCAAAGTAGAAACATGAAATATTTTAACTAAAAATCTAGGGCTTTCTGAGGGAAAGTTGCTTCTAATACAAAAACTTGTAGCGTTGAGCTTTGAGTTCAAAGCTGCTTCAGAACTGCTCAGTAGGAGCATCTTCAATCAACGAGTTAAAGCAGTGAAAGTTAGCCAGGTTTCATTCATGAACCAAGTCACACACACGCATGCGGGTGCATGGCGTTACTTTAACTTATTGGAAGGCTGGGAAAACAGGATCACCACTTTATACTACGAGCTAATATGTAGAATACACTTTCAGCGCCACGCGTTTCAGTTGTGCACTTTTATTCACCATTGATTTAAACTAGCTCCAGAAACACGTTTTAGATCGACATGGTAGACCCATATGCAAAGACTACTTCATTTATATTGTTTATATAGTAACTACAGAACAAGCGACAAGCGTGCGCTAGCAAAGCAAACTGCAACATCTTCAACAAAACACAAAGCGCCGCACAAAGAGCACGACCGCTTGCCAGTATCCTGTCTACGCCCAGGAGTGGGACACCTACATTGTGAGGCTCACCCTCTGTTTACGCTACCAAATCACAACCCAAGTTCAGCTCGTACAGAGGCTGAACACTCAGCGTAGCTGAACAAATACGACGACTTTTAAAGCCTAGATTTAGCGCACCCAGTTTACTCACTTCATACCTATTGTCAAGCGTCTGAATCATCAACGTGCCAGTAGACCCACACGTGAAAACCTTGACGTGCTTTTTATAGTAATCCAGCGTCCTTGGCATTCACAATACAATGCTTAAAATACGTGTTCTGAAAATATAATATGTGTTACGTTTTCGGAAATTATGTTTGTAACACGCAGGTATCCAAAAGGTAAATAAATTGTTAGGATCCTAAATTTCAAAAATGTTTGCTTTCTTTTAGCTTACCCACAGTGCGGAATATATATATATATATATATATATATATATATATATATATATATATATATATATATATATATATATATATATATATATATAAATAAACACTTTCACGATGTATGGTTAGTTATACTTAACCCTCATTTATTGATGCGCCACTACATAACATGAAAGTATTTAGTCACCATAACACCTCTTAATTAAAACTGGCTATCATTTGTTAAAATATATCCTTTTACAATACAACCAACGTTGACATCAATTTATTAAACATTATGAGTTCTATGCAATAAAATATTTATTCCAAAGCAACCCTATTAAAAGATAATGCTATCAATTTAGAAATATTTTTTTTCAATCTGCAAGATCGCTCATGTTCAATATTTTCAGTTTCAGGTATTATGCCAAGTGTTTTTGCACGTTGCTTGTGTTACACTTCTGTTGAATGGTGTTAAAATACGACTGGTCTCACTGCAATCAGAATCAGTCATATGGGGGCAACGCTCCTGACCAAGTCATTTTATGAAAGAATAACACAACCTTTGGAAATCAGTATCAGTAAGTATATTAGATACCAAAATAAAATATAATAGAATGCCACCACCGTATATTCTAGTCTAATTATTATATCAATTGAAACAAGATGAAACTGAGTTATGCTCCTCTGAATTTCGTTCATTCTAAATTGAACTTCCCTTCTTTTAAATTTAAGCAAAAATGGTGTCTACTCACCTTGATGGCCAGCAAGCTGAACCCAGGGATACTTGTGACGTTTGTACGTCTGAACAAACGGCGTCCAGTGTACGACATTCTTCACTTTCCGCCAGTTCGATGTCTGAAAAAAAGAATTACACGAGTTAAAAACTATGATGCAAGTCCTGGCATATGCAAACAGAGATTAATGGTGGAATGGAAACTTCAGCCAAGACAAGGCTTCATGTGAGCGCGGGATTGTGATGCTTATCTCAAATTATGTTTCATGGAAGCATGAATGGATGTTGGCGAAAGTCACGCGAGATCTTTTCATCGAAGTGGAAGTAAAAGAAAATTGTCAGCGAGATCATGCACAGCCTTCCTAACCATCGGACAATGAACGATACAAAACTTTAAAAATTAAGAAATAACGAGCAAAAATAAAGCTATTAATAAAATTTCCTGAAGCATTCACCTCATGAGCGTGATAATGACGGATTCTTTGAGTCCGTTTTGTTCTTTCACTTAAAAAATACTGTTAACACTGATACACGGTCACACGATTAGTTTCAATTGAAACCTTTGACATTCGTTGCTACCTTGCTCAATAAGAAAATATAGACATGAAAAGTGATCAATTTTCTCGCTGTTACACGCACTGGCAGGTCATAATTAAAGCAGTGCTACCGACAATCCAGCACCCGCAGAGGTACCTTACTGATGACCCACCCTGTACTATCAGAAAACTTTGACAGCAAAGCATTATTATTCATCGTCGTGTAGTGTCTGAGGACGAAGAGTAGCTCGTTTAGGAACGCTTGTGCATTGCCAGTAACAATTCTTTGAAGAAAAAATTCCGGGTGAAATTTTCAGCGACATCAACGAGATACAACTATTCCCTGACATGTCCATGAATCTTAGACATGAGGGAGAAAGATGTTTGGCGGCTTTTTGGGTTAACGGATTGATAAAATTAAATATAAACTAAAGACGTCCATTGTACAGGGAGGGTAACAAATCATAACTTCATTTCGTCTCAGTATAGATTAATTAAGATCCTGGACCATCTGACAGCCGCACTCAGCAAAACTCAGTAATTATTCATGGCTTCAGTGAGCTTATTTCATGACGATTAAGTTGCACTACTTAACCCGTTCGTGGTTTTTCACGTCAATTGGCACTTTTCAAATAAGTCTTCCGGGAGTGAAGATGTTACTTTAGCGTTGTTTTAAATGTTGTTTCCTGGTTTCTTAGATGTTTTTTGGTTATTATTAGATGGTTTTGGTTATTACTGGTTACTGGTGAGGTATATTACTATGTGTATATTAATAAGACCACGAACGGGTTAAATGTGGTCTCGATGAGATGATTACCTGAAGATTAGTGTCCCACGGTTTCTGTCGGCCTCGGACCGGAAAATTATATTTGCGATAAAATCGTGATGGTCAGTCTTAAGTTAATCTCCAAGTGTTGCTCCCCCGAAGTTTTTTATTTATTTATGGAGCACAGCTTTCCCAATTGCCTCCTATATAACAAGAGTAAGTGTATTTCTGGTTTGTGTTAAGTGACCTAAGGCAAGTGTACTTAGATCTCTTCCGAAATGTTGGAAGTAACGGAAACCAAAACTACATTCCGTACAACAACTTTAACAAGATGTTGAAATGCTGTGTTAGTCTCGTCTCATTGTTTTCACTCAACAAGCCTTGTGTTAACGACATCACTCATCTGAATTTCAGTTAAACAGAATCGCCACCTAAACGATGGCTCAACTGCCTCAATTTGTGTCTTCCATTTAAACACATGGCCTGAGAGCTCTTAAATATTTCCTGACCTGCTTTGTTGTCTCAAAGCTGAAATATACGAGTTATCCTTCTTTAGGTATCATACGTGGATAAATACTTTCTAGTAAAATATAGTTTGATAACTCCTTTTTGCTGCAACTTTATTTTGTTTAGTTTCTTGCTATAATGATTTCTTTTATTTTAAGTTGCATCTTCGTTCCCAGATCAAGTCCGGAGGGTTGAGCGCCCACCCAAGAATAAAGATACAAAGAAACTGAGTTACCCTCACCTACAACATACGGGTCAGGTTCATACAACTCCCAACGTACGCAAATCATGCACGTCATTGTATCTTGATCATGAATGGCAGGTGCAGTGGAAATGAATATAGTTGTATAAAGCATCAATGACAGTACACAATAGTCGGCTACAATTCGAAATAACATTCGGGAAATTTCCCAGTAACTTTTGACCCAAAAAAGAGTAACGGAATTGTGTAATTATAACGAAAGCATTCTGAGAAAAACTTGATTGGAGAATTATGTCCCTATCTAATATTACAGGCAACCTTGGTTCACTTAATCTTGTTTGTGGATTTTAGCAGACGACTGATGTCGAGGTTGGAAGAATCACCTTTGTGACCTACACACTCAGACTGAAGGAGCCGAGAATTTTATGTACGTAAATGATCGGAGGTCAACAAACCAATTAATCGAAGGCACCATATATCTTCAGATGTGCCAGACCAGACTTGTGTCCTGAGATACATGACTGCCTAGATAATTTACTTCATTTTTAACATAGTAACCCGCTACCCGGAATTGATATCGAAAGCTACAAAGAGACAAGGTTAGTACGACGCATAGCCAACACTCTACAGATCAATCACATACACTACGTGAGAAAAAGAACAAGTGCCGCCCTGTACGAATAGCAGTAAGTGGCATTCAGACATCACTAGGCCGTTTAACGGTCACAGGGAAGTCTCTTGAAGTATACATCGTTTGCGATACTCAGAAGACATGGGGCAGTGATGCATTACCCACATCACTGCAGAGAAAAAGAGCTACTCTTGGGCAAGAGGAACACAACGCTGTATATGGGATGTTACACACCAGAGGTGAGTGATGGTGGCGTGGTGATCAGGACAGACGGAATAAAGCATGATCACAGATAAGGGCAGGTCAAATAACATACAGAGGCCCTGTGCAGATTATCCCTGTTCTCTAAAAGAAGGGTCTCGACCTTTTGCTTTCACCACATCTATCATGCAAACTGACATGTCTTCCTCTGATTTCAGGTAATGATAATTCAATCAAGGAATTTCACTGTCTCGAGTTTAAGAAAACAATCAAGTTTCTGATATATTATGGACAATTCAAGTAGACTCAGTCATGTCTACTCGCATGATGAAATCAAGCAGCATATCGCTGTGCCTAACTCGAGTACTTGTAGTCCGATTTCGTAAAAATAACGAACACATCCAAATTCTCGTCACAATGGCCGAGTGACGTGCACTAACGATTGCAATACAGCAGATCCAGGATCGAATCCTGTAGCCATTGTCAATTTCTTCCTAGTATCGCTTGTCTCGAGCTGGCCGGCGACGCAAGGCACATGGTTAAGACCTTGCATCAAGCTCATCTTGCGCCCCCTCTGAGCTTCTACTTCAAATCGCCGTATTATCACTTGTCTTACCCTGTTGACGGTCACCGCTCACTCGACAATAATTGAACACTAAACTAATTGAACTAATAATTCACTCGCTAATTAAACTAATAAACATTATAACATCATATGATCTTAAAGCCGAGGTGGTACCGTCGCGCATCTACATCATAGTATGGTGTAAGTTACCGTTAGAATGCTACTCGTACAAATATTATATGATGTAAATAACGCTTAAGAGGTTAAAATGTTAGCGCTGTAATTGAAACCCCAATCCCATGAAGTACTATAACTACCATTTCCTCTTACCATGCTAACATTTCCATACTACCATTTGCCCTCATCATGCTATCATCTCCATGCTATCATCTCCCCTCCCAATAGTAGTTTTACTTATCACACAAGCCACTATATGATATACAGGACACTGAATATTTGTCCAAAATTAGCAGCAGAATAATATTTTACTGTCATGAATAGAATAATAAACACCACAATACGTGTGAAGACACCACAAGATGTGTCGGGCAAAATATGTGCCAGTCTCTTACATTTTAGTCTAACTTGTCCAGCACATCAACTCCATGAGTACCTGCAGTGATCGATCCTCCGACGGAATCCTCGGCTCTGTGAACTCCAAAAGCCCACACGCTATCCAAAGCAGCACTATTCCTAACGACCCAGACGTGCAATCACTGCAAATCAAATTAGTGACCGGCATTCAGGAGGGCGGGCGGTAAGCCGTCTACTTTAAATAAGTAACACGAGGGAGGCGAGTGGTTGGACAAGTTAAATGGCTTATGATTATTAGTGAAGCTGCCCTGGAGTGTCGGGCTCCACAGTCGTACAGGTTTATTTGGGCAGCGGGAGGCAAGGGAGGTCCGTCCAATATTTTATTTAGGAACGTCAAGACTTGAGCGAATGAAGACACAGACAATCTTACGACCTCGGCTATCCAAAATGCGTTATTTTAGAGGATAAAATGACCTAAATATGTATTTCAATGGAAACCAATATATGCGATACCAATTCTTGAGCAGTCTGACGTTACGTTGATACTAAGTACATGCTAACCTGACAGCACTTGACCTGTTTCGCTATTGAGAAGAGTATGTTACCTATAATTTTCTCCTGGCTAAAGTTAGGTATAAAAACTTGTGAGTTTTTACGACGTCATGTTGAGAAGCAGGAGACAAAACGCCTTTATTTATTTAGAAATATTAACCCATGATTTATATCACAGATATCAACGTGAAAATCTTTTATTATCCATCATAATACGAGTTCTGTAGCAGAGAAAATCACGACACCGATGCAGTACAAAAATTTTTGCGTAGATCCATTACAGTTTTCCTATCTGATGAAACAATTAAGGAACGACAGATACGCCATCAAACAATGATCTCAACGTGCAAAAAAAATAAAATCGCCTAACAGGCAAGACAATCCGTTTTTGACGTTTTACTTTGCTAACGCACTCTAACAAAAATTATTTCATTTTACTTCTGTGTCATCCAAGATTACGGCTATAACGGTTCCTTTGTCGCCCTGGAAATGTAGTCCGCATGTTGAAGGGACGAGGGAAGTGGGAGGAGAAAGGAGAAATAGGGAAAAGGGGAGAAGTAAAGGGTTGATAGGGCAATTGAGGCAATTTTTACGTATAGAAGCTGGTGATGCCAAACATGGTGACGACCATACTAGGTAGCGACATGAACAAGAGTAGCTGAAAAGGACATTGTTGTGAACGTTTTGGGGACACAGCCATGCATACAGTACGAGTACGTGCAGCATTCTTGTACATGGGGAGTTAATATATGTAAGTGACTGAAGAAACTTGCAATAAAAGCTTCAAGCGTTACCTGTAGCTAAAAAAAAAACAGCCCGTATTTCCTAATCTCCAGTTTGTCGCATTTGTTTTCAAATTCTATCAGAAAATTTGAGGCTGAGCGATGCCAGAGGGAAGGGTACTCAAATGTACCTAACAAAACAATATTAAATACTGAACACGGATATTTCCCGGGAATTATGCGTACAGAAATTTCTGTATAATAATAGGAAGGGAAGCTGACTCAGCAGATGGGTATTCCCAGCTCACTTGCTACCTTATTCTTTACTAGCAAGATAAATTTGAGAGCTTGCTACTGGGTAGCAGAAATATCTGAAAACTTGTATCAGGGTAGGCCCCAATCGAGTCCATACCCCAATGAGGAACAATGACGCCGGGAAATGCTACAGAAAATCCCGCACCCGCCACAGAGCACCACATCCCAACAAAGAGAATGAGATCGACATACATATAATACTCCTTGGTTTTCAACAGAAATTGAACGCATGATAAATGACAGGCAACAGTCATACAAAACACTTAATAGATATCACATGCAACTTTATCTTCCAGTGCACATCTGCATCTGCAGGGCCGTTGAACGGACGATAAGATATAAAAAAAGCAAAATAAAAATTTGCACCAACAAAGACTAATCGGAAGAGCTTCTGAAAATACTTTAATAAAAGACACTATTGAACCACTGATCAACTCTGATTTCTCAAATCAAATGAACAACACAAACAAAGCGTCAATTCTAAATACCCACTTTACTTTAGAGTTATCTCTAGAAGATTTGACTGAAATCCCACGACCTCACGACTTAAACCCCAAGAAATCTTAATGGACCTCAATTTCCGTATAAAAACATCACCGAGCCCAACACCTCATTACTGACACTCAGCACGGATTCAGGGGAATTCCGCTCTTTCTCATCGTCTACATCAACGTCCTTGGCGGCGGAATCATCAGTAAAATCCAGAAATTCGCCGACCACACGAAACTCTCGTCATAGAGCGTACACTAAAATAGGCAAAGTAATTATTCACTCAGACCTCAATCGTTTTTCCTGCTATAGATTGAAACCTGGCAAATAAGCTTCAACATTGATAAATATTCAGCAATGCACGTTGGTGCTAATAACCGGCATTTCCTACCCACTATGAATGATACACCTAAATAAAAGATTTAAGCGCTCACTACAGCCTGTATTAGACCAGCGTCAAGAAATGAAAGATTTAAGAGCTCACTACAGCCTGTACTAAACCAGCGTCTAAAAATAAAAAATTAAGGGCTCACTACCCACACGGCTCTAGGGACCTACCTTCCTGGCAGTCCATGCCCTGCATCCTGTCTCATGGAAGCTGATTAGCAAGAATTGTTAATTTGGCTATTGGCAAATTATACCAGTCTGCAGCTGGCATAATTAGCAGTCTGCAGCTGGTACAATTATTCTACAGCACAGTGTTTGGGGTTAGATGCTGACACGCTCAATTTTGTTAGTTGGCTAGAGCCTTGAAGAGTCTTCTAAATGTTACTCGCCTTCTTTGTTCCACAGTTAACACGTTGCCTCCGATTGCTTGATTGGTGTAAAACTTCACTTTGTACGCATAGTCACTAGAAGAATCTGAAAAATTACAAAACCTAACCTCAGTGGTACACACACGTACCACTTCGGAGTCAACGTGTTAAACATACCACATCAAGTACGTAAAATATCAATTTAGAGGCCTCCGACATTCATGTTTCAAGACTAGCATTGATGAGATAGCGTTCAACACAGACAACTATGTTCAGCAAAAAACGACACGAACGAAAAATTGGGAATGAAATTATCTGGCCCAACATCCACTAATTATTTGAATACTGAATGCTTAAATTCAAAGTCTTCAGGTAACCTTTATGACTGCACAAACCTGATTCCTGTCATACACGTAAAGTAGACCAAGTCACCATCAGTTACGCTCAAGATTAAATGTATTTAAAGGCAACTCCATTAATACACAAACGAGGCGGAGTTCATGCACATTAAGGCAATTGAATGTAAAACAATGTTCAACATTTCAAGTTCTGAAAGCACAACAGGAAAAAAGTCTTAAGTTTGACCAGCGAAAAAACAGTAATTGTAGCCCACAGCAGACAACTTAATAAGAAATACGCTGTAGTTTTTGCTCTCATCCATCCCACGAGGCAGCGACTCGGAGCACGCGACTTAAAGCACGCAACTTAAAAAAAATTTGCCTCGTCAGTTGAAAAATTGCAAGCAAAATTCGTTCAAACCACACGGCTGTTTTTCATCTTCAACAACTTGGAAAATTGATGAAAGTCGGGCATTACGTATGGGATTAAAATGAAAAAACATCCTTCAGTTATTTGTTGATACTAAAATACATTCCTAAGCATTCGAACGACCTCGTATTATTTTCATATACCGCCTCCCTTCACATGGTTCACAATTACGGAACCTTAATAAGGATGTAAACTTGTTTTCCCTCGTTGTATAGTGACAACCCGCAAGAAATTCGACCGGAAGGCATCGTTTCCTGACACGACTACAAGCAATTGACGTCAAATACATCACAATGGACTTATTCTTCTCGGAAATCCGAGAGGCGATGGTCATTGATAACAGCATCGTGCGTGTTTTGAATTTTTATGGATGACATATCAATATCGAGCTTCTTATCACGAATGAGACAGAAGGATTAATTTTTTAACCATGGACTGAGCCTGCTTGATGAACGAACTCAAACAAAAAAACTGATTTTTCCACTACATACCAAATTTATTAATGTAGGAGTATATACTGGATAAAGAAAATTTATTTGATTCCTTGGTATATATCAGTTTTTATGAGATGAAATCAGTGCGAGAAGTCAAACTTGCGGAAGAAGATTTATGACAGTATCGCCAACCAGACGTATCATAAAGCAAGCGTCCCGACAGCACATAGGCAGCAAAAAAAGATTGAAATTTATGCCCAGCAAAAGTAATTTCAAAACTGCAATGGACTCCATGTTGTTTAAATAAAATTTTAGCGTTCTAAACAAATTCCAGCACAATTTTAGCGTTCTAAATAAATTTCCGCGTAGTTTTAGCGTTTCAAACAAACTCCCGCACAATTTTAGTTTTTTAAACAAACTTCTGTACAATTCTATCGTATTAAACAAACTTCCGTACAATGTTACCGTTCTAAACAAACTCCCTTACAATTGTAGCGTTCTAAACAAACTCCCTTACAATTGTAGCGTTCTAAACAAACTCCTGGTTCTAAACAAACTCCCAAACTCCTCACCAGCTTGGTCGACTGGTGAGCGAATCTGCTTGCGAGCAGAAAGACCCGGGTTCGAATCCCGCTGCCGACATGGTTGACGCGGCTAGAAATACGGCATGGGACTTGGGTAAACAACCGAATAATTATCGAAGTAATTATCCGACCCAAGAATGGGCCCGAAGGTTCGTTCCTATAGCCTCATTCTATTCCTGCACAATTTTAGCGTTTTAAACAAACTCTCTTGCAAGTCGAAATGACTTGGATTTCAATATAGCTCAATTTACACAGGTGCTTTTTTTGCGTGCTCGCTAATTTGCAAAACTGTTTTCCTATTTTATCATAAATAAAAACTCAGATGCTTGATTGGGAAAATATAGAATTTATCACACTAAAAATGAAAGCTGTAGTGAAGTGAGCACGAGAAAACCATTAATTTTAAGGAACCCTAAATGTGTATTTTGTGTTCAATAACTCGGTAAAGTACAACAAAGAACAGAGGTTGCATTTTAAACGCATTTTAAACATTTCTGAAACAATAGACAGAATAGAGACAAAATGATCCCGCTGCCGACATGGTTGACGCGGCTAGAAATACGGCATGGGACTTGGGTAAAAACAACTGAATAATTATCGAAGTAATTATCTGACCCAAGAATGGGCCAGAAGGTTCGTTCCTATAGCCTCATTCTATTATATAATAAAACTAAATAGGGTCTCTTTGCTCGACGACGACTGTGGAGAATCTCAAGGCGAGAACTTCAGAGTTTCCAGTAGCTTCAAACACAAGACCGTGGTTTTCGACCTCTCCTTTCACGATCGTTTGGTCGAGAAAAGGAAAGTCTCAAACCATGATGCCCCACGCAGGCAGTCTTGTGCTTGGATCAGAGGACCTAATAAGGAAGACCTAAGCTTAACGGGTGCACTACAACACGCCTTCTTGGGGCAAGAGGATTGCAGCAGCAGGCATGTCACAGTTAAACTGATACGAGACCTGGCAACAGTTTAAAGAACTGAGACCACTTCCACAACTCCCACGTGAGGCAGGAAAGACCCATGTAAGGTTTAAACTCACGTTTAAAAACCAAGGCGGTTTCCTTAAGATATACAAAGTATTCTTGCAACTTACTTAGGCTTTCAGATGTCTGCTATTACTGGAATAATATTGCACAGGCAAAACTGAGCATTGGAACATACTGTTCTCAAAACAGAAAAATTCCTTGCGTGGGACACAGCAGCGGCATCTAACCTAATACGGCCAGGTCAGAATTTCTGCACACGAGCCACACGAAGAAATCCTACACGGAAGTGGTCTATGTAATGATGATTATAATCATCATCACTATTAAGTAAAACGCTTTGCCACAGAACATGCTATACGTAATCTAGTTACTTATTAAAAGAATGTACGTAGTGCTTTCAAAACAAACCAGACACGGTAATCGAATTCACCTAATCCTTGTAATTACAGTAAGTATGTTGAGAAAATGAGAAAAATAATTCTTAATAATTCAAAATTATCATGATGTTCTAAATAAACTAATTTAATAATGGAATTAACAATTATTTTAGCAATGGAAAAGTTAATTTTGTAACGTAAAACAAAATTTACACCGTTGACAGTGACAGTGTAAATCTTGTCAAAAAATACCACTGATTGGAGGCGTCTCCGGAGGAACAATTAGAGCAAAAAATACATGAATTTACAAGCCAATATAGATGACAACTTGAGAGAAAATGAAGTAAGAACACGAAGAGAGAAAACGGAGAGGGAATGAAGCGGGAACATAAAGTGCGGAAAATGGAGAAAGAATGAAGTAGGAACATGAAGTGGGGAAAATGAAGAAAGAAAGAAAGAAAGAATAAAGTGGGAACAGGAAGTGGAAAAATGGCGAAAGAAGGAAGTGGGAACATGAAGGAAAAAGAATGAATTGGGAACATGAAGTGAGATAATGTAGAGGGAATATGTAAACTGAGGTAATGGAGTAAGACGAGTGAGAAACATGCAAGAGCAGCACTCGTGTGTGCTGCTTACACATCGCCTCTTCAAATGCTCAAAAATAAAATTCCATCGCGTGCTTCCCTTGCTTTATTTCCCTGCAAATTATCGCAAAAACAAGAGTCCCCACCGCAAACACGAGTCCGTAATAAATATTCTAGACCTGTACGACAGGAGACAAGAAAAACTCCATCAAATTTCGATTATTGCTCTTAAGGTTTAATTGTAGTCTCGTAAAAGTCTGATTAACGACTACTTGTCTGCAGCGTGGCTCACAGAGTGACTTAGAGTAGTCACTGCGCACGACTTAAACTTAGAAGGTATCAATTACTTCCACTTGCAAAACTCAAGAAAAACTAATTGTTAACATTCAGCGAGGCTAAATGTTAAACAACAGCTCTCTGTAATATCCAGCACTGAAATAAATTGATCAAGAATACCTTTAATACATTATTCGAGCATTCTTCCGGAAGAAAAGTGTGACTACGAGTCATTAAAAGTATAAAATACGTCGCATTTAAGTTTCACCTGACAAAACACGTCATTTATCTGTCTAATTCACTAGCAAGACATGATTAAGCAAACTAGTACCTTCAACTGCGTTGGAGGGGATGCCTGCTGGGGGAGTTCATAGGTCTCGTCAGCGGACAAATCATCGTGGCTAGCAGAGTCGTACTCGGTGGGCAGGGGCAGCAGCAGTGTACGCTTGTACGAGTCATACCCTGGTGACAGCGTCACTGTACACTTGTCAGCCTCAGCTTCAGTTACTCGTATTGGTGGTGTGTGTGTTCCGTCGTGTTGTCGGAGTTCTGCATGATACTCATATTGTTTATTGTGTTGTTGATCGTGTTGTTCGTGCTTATTGTGTCGATGTAGCTCATGATGTGAATTTAGGTGATGTTTGAGTTGATAGTGTTTCTCCTGGTGGTCTTGTTGCTTAGTGTCGTGTTGTTCGTGGTGTTCATGTTGTTGCTCGTGGGAATGTGGTTGCTTATGATGGTGATGTTGCGTATGATTCTGTCGTTCTTTAAGGTGGTGATGTTGATTATGGTTTTGTTCGTGTTGTTTTTCCTGATGTTGATTGTCTTCGTTCATTGTCAGCACGCTGGTTGACAGCTACCAATCACTCACGATGAGGCAAATGATATTTTTCACATATGCGGCGCACAATTGCAATTAAAATAGCACTAATATTAACAAATTTCCAATTAGAATCTTTTACTGAAAAACATGGGAAAATTTAACCATTTCACATTTGAAATTAAAAAAAATTCTCCACTGAAACACAGCTCGAAAAACTAATTAATTTGCCCAGAAGATATATACCTTAGGGTTGACTAGTAACGTTCGATTACATTCTTAGGTCCAGATTGCCCACGTGCTTGAAATTGTTTATGAAGAAACAAACTACGTCTGTGCAGGACACTGCATGCTTTAATCTACCCTACTCACAATGGAACGCAGACTCGAGAAGTTATCTACTCAGCGACAATCGTGCCCACAACAATGGAGTCCGGAACCTGAATATTTTCCTCGTGTTACTAAAATCCCCTCGTGCATTAGGGTGACGCTACTCTCTATACAGACAAACTCTTGCCCTTGTGACTTGTGTTCATGTGACTCAACTCTCGCCCAGTAACACAACCCCAGCACCCGTGTGCCAGTAACACAACCCCAGCACCCGTGTGCCAGTAACACAACCC
>VCRD01001393.1:29190-40592 GCA_006783055.1 Trinorchestia longiramus
CAGTACCCGTGTGCCAGTAACACAAGCCCAGCACCCGTGTGCCAGTAACACAAGCCCAGCACCCGTGTGCCAGTAACACAACCCCAGCACCCGTGTGCCAGTAACACAACCTTGGTTCAACTAGGTTCTGCTGTTTAGGCTACTGAATTAACTGCAAACTTTGTGACTATTCACGCATTTAACGAGCATCTAAAGAAGAAGCGGAGCAGGATAGATGTAATTATGCCCACATAAATTTCACTAGCACTTAGCATGCCTCACCCAGGCAGCCTGGACAGCTTCATTACTCAAATTGATTCTAAATAAAAGATGAATAAAATTCAAGCATTTACAATGCGCTTCACACAAGCCCAAACTTATACATAATAATTGCACAGAGATCATTTTAGGAGTAATAAGTTTCGGGAATAATTTCTTAACAACACAAGTATTACATGAAGGAATTTTTGTTCATGACATGAGTATATTTGCTTCATCAAAAGCCTAAGCAATCAGGGTTCTCTAGGCACCGATGACATTACACACACAGTGGCTTTCACAACAGTCGCTGAACAGCTTAAGGACACTGCCTATTTACCTATTTTTTCGAGATAGGATGCAATCCACTCACTAGTGCCTACAGTCGCCCCTAGTGCTACATGTGCCGCAAGCACAATATCCTAAAAGGCACATTTGCTAGAGAACACTGACGGCGTTTTCATGCACTAAGTAATCAGAAACGAGCGGCAAAGGCGTCTGAACCAACGGGCATACGCACAACCACACAGTCAATGATCAACACCTTTACTGACGAATAACGAGTGCCGACTGAAAACTGACGACCTATTCAAGATATTACAACACGGACTGATGAGTCGACCAGTGGCATCTCTTGAACAGAACATAATTTCACATGAAGGTCTCCACCCCACTAAAATAAATTGCATACCCGATGTAAATAATGGAATAAAGAACGGACCTCTTCGATAACAACTTTAGCAAAGTTCCCAAGTTAGTTACATCTACTTACGGGCTTTCATAAGTGAACTCTGTATCTGTAAAACTCAAGGTATTTCCGAACTCTTGGCAACATTCACGCTTGGGACTAGAGTGCCACCACATAGCGTGGTCAAGTCTACATGTTCTTGTCGCTTATGTTGCTGCTGCAGCTACGTCAGAGAAACGCTGGAGCCGCAGCAGCAACAAGTACAGAAAAGAACACTTGTTACTGCATCACCAGTGACGTCATACAGGCACTAGTAAACCCATACGTGGTAGTCGTGTTCTCGGAATGCTCGATGGTTACTGCTGCACTCATCCGCGCTTCCACGTCCAGCGACGTACACGTACAGCACTTGAGCACGTAAGATGTGTAGTAGGCTTTCCGCATATTTATCTTTTCACTGTGTATTTTACTTTCAAGGTTCAACTAGAAATAGGCTTAGTAAATCTTGGCAGCAGGGCATCAGAATTTTAGAAAACTGTATCGCGCTCGATACATTACCGAGTGAAGGGTTAGAGATACAATTCTTAGTTACACTATACTGTAATTTAAGCAATATACATATGAACCGTACCAGAACATTTATTCCTGGTATCAATAAAATATACTTCATACTATATCATATTCATCAACTATTAGTCATCAAGTATGAGGCACGAGAGATCAAACTGACGGAGCAAGTACGAGTATGAGCTGAGCTCGCAAGTACGAGTATGAGCTGAGCTCGCAAGTACGAGTATGAGCTGAGCTCGCAAGTACGAGTATGAGCTGAGCTCGCAAGTACGAGTATGAGCTGAGCTCGCAAGTACGAGTATGAGCTTAGCTCGTAAGTACGAGGTTGGCGTGTACAGCTTCATGTATTGGAATGCAGGTCAAGTGGAAAGCATAATCACTGCAATAACAAAAATTGATTCAAACTGCAGCCGCAGGCAGTTGGTGTCATTTTCCGTGCCCGTCCTACACCTGAAGAAGATGAAGGAATGCTGCGTGTAGAGGTCAGCATGTGTGCCAGGTGAGCACGTGTGCCAGGTGAGCACGTGTGCCAGGTGAGCACGTGTGCCAGGTGAGCACGTGTGCCAGGTGAGCACGTGTGCCAGGTGAGCACGTGTGCCAGGTGAGCACGTGTGTCTGGTGAGCACGTGTGTCTGGTGAGCACGTGTCAGGTAAGAACGTGTGTCAGCGCGTTTTGTTTCGCAAAACACACACTTTGCGTCACGAACAAAATGTTAGTGGGATTTTAGCCTCACACAAAATAACTTCTATTTACTTAATGGGTTACAGAAACAAGAGCCTTGTCATAAATACTGACTATGACGCTACGTATAAGTAACGAACTCGTGAGAATTTCACGAGTAGCAGTTTATGCAGGCGATAAGCTCACAATGAAGGGCCGAGTGCGTCGTAGCCCAGATATGATGACGCACAGAGCTGCTGCATCAATGATTCATCAATTACAGCTCATAACAAATATCCTTTGTGCGAGGCCGACCAAATATTTCGGCGGGTGACGAATTCCGGCCTTCTGCGTTAGTACTGCGAAGAAAGAGTCGTGGAGTCGATCATTCCTCGGGCTTTGCCGTCAAATTCATTGCGATAACCGTACGTGCTATGGAAATGGATGGACATTTACATCAATTCAGCACAGGAGTCAGACTGTGTTGCGACTCCTGGAGCGAAGGACGGACGTACTTCAGAGAGTCTCAAAAGATGTAGTTTGAACTTTAATTGTACAATTTTTGGAGCAGTTTCCGCTGATAGAACGGTTAACTCGAAGTCAGAATATTGGGTAACTAATTGAGTTGCTGCAGGGAAGTGGAACATCAATTTCCCCATTAGCACACAGGATGTGATCACAAGGCGTGGGTCACAGTACTACTTAAAATCATTTATGATTCTGCCTACAGTGTTTATCCTGCATACAATACGCGTCCTACTAACACAAGATCTGTGATTCATTCAGTCGATGAATTACAGCACGTTCTTACCCAAACGTCAAAGTGTTCAATTACCTCAGACCTCAACACTAGGGTGTTCAAAAACTGAAAACGATGCACGTATTCTGGTTCCAACTGAAAAAAACGACACTTTCAACTCGAGCGAATTCTACGAACAACACTCAAGCCCCTATAAATTAACAAAGAGCATTGTTCATGCGACACCTGCTGTATGACAACGCCGCGGCTGTCAAGCGGTATAAGCCAGCATGTGTCATTGTGTCACGTAGTTAGTAGATAATACATAGGAAGACACGACGCATATCAACGTGACTGTTCTTACGTCACAATTTTAGGGCGTTGACAGGGAAACGTCTCGCGATCATTGACTTATATGTTCGCTCGCCAGTCGACCACGCTGGTGGTGCCAGTCGACCACGCTGGTGGTACCAGTCGACCACGCTGGTGGTACCAGTCGACCACGCTGGTGGTACCAGTCGACCACGCTGGTGGTACCAGTCGACCACGCTGGTGGTACCAGTCGACCACGCTGGTGGTAGCGCCGTATATATATTTTATTCTTCATCTTCTAGAATAAAATATATTGTATCAGTGGTACGGATTTTATTATCTCCACCATGCTGGTTGGTATTCGTGAAGAAAGACGAGGATTTTTAAGCTGGTCAAGACATCCTGAGATGCTTATTGAATTTTCATTGTTTCTTCACAATTAAAATAACTTTCTGCTTTACTCACATTAATTAATAATCATTCAAAACCTCTCTAGGACAATTAATTTCCATCGTAAGCAAAGCATGCACAGTTTATGAAAATATTGAAGCAAATCATTCGGAGAAAATTATGAACTGGGGATGCTTATTTTTTGCGTGACGTTTCTCGACTTCGTGGAGCCACTACAATTGTCTCCCACAGGCTGTGGCTTGCGTGTATGTGTATGTCCTGTAGGGTCAGTCATTACATTAACCAGTGTTTGTATGGTAAGTTTGTTCTCCAGCCTTGCACAGTGAGGCGCCAGGTGAGAAATGCCGTCCAGCAGTTTGAGCTGGTGATGATGAAAAGCGTGATTTAGACCCTGATCGGAAGCGCGCTTTTGATTTTTACTCCAATGCTAAAGTGTTGAATTAATTCAGACCCCAACGCTAGAGTAGCTGGATTTACGTCCAATGATGAGTAGAGTATTATTCCGTTGACAATTTGGAACGGGTTTTGAATGGTTTGCTTCAAATGATACCGAGTTTTACGATGTAAAAATGATTGAACATCCAAATTTTGCACTCTTGTTATCGGAAAGATTTTTGATGAAGATAAATTTCCGAATTGCTTCTTTATCGCTGCTCCGGAATCAAAATGATCAGGTTGTTTGAATCTTGCAGCTCAACTAAATTGCTGATACACCCATGGTCTTCGCTCGGTAAAACAGGTCGAGCTCCAGCCTCAATCATGCAAATGGCTCGCCTAATATCGCAATTACTTCACGCATCATTACACGGAGGTACAACATCACGAACATTTCTCGCATCATAATTACATGGAGGTACTCCCCCACGCCCAGACTCTGCCCCCACAGTGGCCTAGAACCTTGAGCTCATTTATCATCAAGCCAAAAAGCTGAAATTAAAGCAAAAATTAGCTAATCCAGAGAAAAACTTGCACCCAATCACAGGAGGTCTGCTCGCGTAGAGGTTCTGTCATCATGATTCTTGCACGAAGCTAAACGAGCAGCGATACAATGCAACGGAAATTTCTTGTGCATCATTAAATATTAAACTGAAATACTTGAACGGAGGAAGCAGTGCAATGAATGTGGTAATAAATTATCAAGTAAAGGTCATGCATACAAATACAAACTGCACAATGCACGAATGTCAGCCAAAATTGATGCGAGATGGGTGTCCAGATAGCCTTCTTCACAGGATGCACTTCTAGCAGGCACCCGCAACTCTCAAATGAAGCAGGAAAAAGCAGCAGTTCCCTGAATTGAGTATTTAAATGGAAGTACAAGTTACTATTTCAACAGTTTTTCCTGCGTATCGTGCTAAATGAGGATGTGGTCTAAAATATAGATAACCTCCATGTACGCAGAGCTTCAACACGCGCGTGAATAAAGTTTCTTTGACACCATCAGCGACTGATGAGATCTATGAGGTAGGCTATGTTATTACTTCTTAATTGATAATTTCATGGTGGAGAACATAAATCAAAGACTGTGATACACAAGGAGACATCTCTACGCAGAGTATGAAAGAACGACAAAGTCACAGCATTGTCATTAGGTGCACTTGGTTTAATTTATCGAACGAATTTTGACTTGTATTTCTCATCCTCTACTGTCAAACGACCGTTGCTTAAAATCAGTCAAGTCCACTTTGACTCACTTAGTCTCGTTAACCGTGAAAAATAGTTTTCTAATGGCATGACGTAGCTATGATATTTCCATTTCCTCTAGTCATGGGATAGTTGAATGGTCATGTTGATCTACTTGAGGAATTAACTGCCTTTCAAAACACAACTCACCAAAGAAAAACGAATTATTTTAGAGGCAGTACATTCAGATGAGAATGTACGATTGATTAACTTACTGTTTGAAGAAGCTTTTATTGGCAGAGAACTGCTAAGAAAATTGGCCATGTTGTGCCGCAAGCGCAACATTTGATGCAAATATTCTTCCCAACAAAGTCATTGTCTTGGGTCCCAAAGTTGATGAGCCTGCGAAATTTCCTGATTTTACGCGCAATTTTTTCCTCTGGAGTAACCTGAAATCTAAACTTTACGTCACTCCACCAAAAGATCTTGAATAATTAAGACTTAGAATTCAACACGAGTTTGAACTTTCGAAGAATGATCAAAAAATGGTAAATTGAGAAAATTGAAAAATTAATTCAAACCAGCGAGAGTGTCGACAGAAATAAAGGACGTCACGCAAAGTAGATACCTCTTCAAAATAACGTAATGGTCAACTATTTCCAAATTTGGTCTAACTATTTACCGCATTTAACGAGACTAAGTGAACTAATATCAGCTTAATATTAGGCGAATTATTCATTTTCAAACGTGAGATATGTATTTTTTGAAATGCACTGCATATTTCACCTACCAGCTGCAGTAAATCTGTATTTGCTATCAATGGCATCGCAGCCCAAGTACAGACAAGTTTCCTTCCAGTAAGCAGGTCATGTAGGAGATCTCTTCACCTCATCTACGGAGGAGCACGTGATGCCCGCGCTGTAGTTTAAGTCGTCGATTCAGGTGAGCTTAGTCGTCGATTCAGGTGAGAATCCACTTGCCCTCTGTACTAAAAGGCTACCCGAAACCTCTTGCTATGCGCAAGACGAAATAAAATTTAGGTAGATGGGAAAATTTCTATCAGTGGTATTCCCTATGTCTCCTAAATAGGAGTCGAAACTTTCGGAACAACCCAAAACCAAGATGGCTCAAGTCCCACAAAGAACTTGGACCATACCGGCTCTACGAACACAAGTAACAGGTCTCTGCCTGCCTGTCATTTTAGCGGTACGAACACCAGGAACAGATCTCTGTCTTTCTGCCCTTTTAGCACTGAGGGCACAAGTAACAGGTCTTTTTCTGCCATTTTATCTGCACGAACAAAAGTAACATATATGCCTGTCATTTTAGCTCTAGAAACACATGCAACAAATTTCTGCCTGCCTGTCATTTCTCTTTTCGAGTGAACGTATAACAGCCCTGACTTCTTTAAGGGATTCTCAGCTCCTAATTCGGTAGTTATGAACAAATTAGGCATGCAAATCTTTCACTTCGTTATTACGCTGCTAAAGAATGAACGATTCTTTGATGAGCAAGAACATTATTCCTATTTCTGTCATATGACCTCATAAAATAAACAGCTATGTCGGAGCATATGAAGTGAATGAGAGGGTCAACATGGATGAGGAGGAGCGAATCATCAGATAAAGTCCAAAGATTAAAGTGACCTTAAGCTTGGTTTTTGTGTGTCGAAGCAGAGCAATAATTGCGCCGCCTGAACTGCTCTCCATTACTATTGCTGCTGCTGCTGTTTTTGCTGTTGTTGTTGCCGTTCTTGCTGCTGCTCCTGTTGTTATTTTTGATGTTGCTGCTGCTGCTCCTGCTGTTATTGGTGGTGTTGTTGCTGGAGATGCTGCTGCTGTTACTGCCGCTGCATCTTTTGCCGTTATGCTAACTGTTGCTTAATTTCTGGTCTCAGTAGATGTAGTCTACTGATAATCTCTATAGATAGATGGTCTCTATTACATGTCTGTTGCTTGTGCAGAGACTCTTATTGCGGCCGTTGCTGTTCTTATTGCTACTGATGTTAACGGCCATCAAAACATTAAAACCAAATGGGAAGCCTCCCGAAATAAATACATCCATTGTAAACGATACATCCTGCATACTTATATCTTTAAGAAAGTTTTTCGTACTAAAAGCTTTGACATTTTATCAATCTTCTATTTTTGTGATCCCCTGAACAAAGAATAACCTACTTTTTTCAAAAATGGCTGATCCTCATCATACATTATACCATGTTTTCTTCATTAAAACTCAAACCGATTGAAATTTCCTCGTTTTTCATTGATCTATTCTATGCACATATATAACCCATTTGTATCTAGCGTTTTACCGGAAGTGCTATAGAAGTGAGCCGTTATTTACACTTCTGATATCTGAGTGAAACTTCTGGAACGCGATTGGAATTTTTATGAACACTACTGCGAACCCTAATGAAAGATATAGGAAACCTACGTGCAAGCTACTGTAAATCTCAATGAAAGCTATTAGAAACCTACGTGAAAATTACTGTAAATCTCAATGAAAGCTATTAGAAACCTACGTGAAAATTACTGTAAATCTCAATGAAAGCTATTGGAAACCTACGTGCAAGCAACTGTAAATTTTAATACGAGCTATTGGAAGACATACCTCAAGGCCACGCACATGCGCATGAGAACACAGAAGGAAACATGATCCACGAACTCAACGCATGAGGACGGGAGCGATTAATGACATCAAGACTCGATGCCATTGTCCTGTACGGCGCAGAATGTGTCCTTGTCCAGCACGTCAGAAGTGACAGCACTGAACACGCGTGTGCCCAAATTGAAGGTGAATGTAGGTAGCTCTCGAGGAAAACTGGGACGTATGAGTGGAACACGTACTAGACTGGGAAAAATTCAGTCTCGTATAAAACATGCATGTTACTTCATGTATGTTTTGAAGACGACAACTATTTCAGAAGTGCGTGAACGGTAACACAACCCAAACTTTGCTTCCCAGAAAACCGTTAATGTAAGTCTTGAATGAATTTAATAATTGACATGATATCTCTCCAGCGCTCAGCCGTCTTTCTCAGCTCACATGCACGTTGTGTTCGGATGAATCGATGAAACTCCAGACTGAAGGTACGACGCACAATTTAGTACGTGTGAGGGAAGGCCTTGTTTAATGAAGTCCACAACGCAGCATGATTTCTTCTAGTTTTGGCACAAGTGGATCACAGTTACAATTTGAATTCTGATGCCTCAAAAGTTGCTGATTACGAAAATTATTTGAATATTACTTGGAGTTTCCCGCAAGACAAGGACTAAACTAACTTACAACTCCGCCTCGTTATATAAATCATATTCTGCAGGGACACAAAATTGAGAAAAAATTCTGGCATGGAAGGTCGCTTACAAGATTCATCGTCATTGTCCCAGTCTGTGAAAGGAACTCGGAGGAGATGAGGCACAAAACTTCCAAAATAATCTGCGTTAGATGTGCACCACACTCGACCACAGACAGTAATGAACGTTAAGCTGCAGGGGCACGCAAAAGCCTCTATCAGCGTACGTCATCTACAACCAGTAAAAAACGATCAATCTAGTAAGTAATTTTGAATCATTAAAGAGCCGATCGTAAGGCTGGGTTATTTGTACGTCAAGAATGAAATAAAAATAAGTCTATGAATTAAATACAATAATAAACAGTTTATGAAGAAGTATGATAAATTAATTATGGTAACTGAAGTAATTACCCCGCTATTAGTACAGGAGAGGCATTCCTGGACACAAAACCCAATTGCGCTTTATTGACTGAACGAAGAGTACCATAATTTTGTAATCTTATTCTTTAGTTTCATTTGCAACTGCAACAAATGATCTGGCATGACGCAATTGAAATTGAAAATGCTTCATAATGAGCCCAAAATGCATTGTCCAGACCCAGCAGCAACATAAGCGACGAGAACATGTAGACTTGACCACGCTATGTGGTGGCACTCTAGTCCCAAGCGTAAATGTTGCCAAGAGTTTGGAAATACCTTGAGTGGTAGAGAAACAGAGCTCGTTTCAGGATAGCGCGTTAATGCGTAGAACCAACTTATTATCCATGATGCCGAAACCATCATACATGATGATGTGATATTCCAGGATGCATTTCCCGTTTAAAATTTAATTGGAAACTGTGGTTGTCAGTTCTAGTATTTACAAGCGTCGGAACGAGTAAATGATACCAAAGAAAGTGAAGGCTTTTCCTAATTTCGTTTACTTTTATTTAATTTAATGTGATGCTTCGAATTAAGATGATCATACAAGTGTGTACGTCAATGATCATTGCATTCATCACTTACGAAAGTGGAATTTCATTGTTCCGGACGCCCTCTGCATCAAGGAAGAAGGGTCAGGCTGAATCTAGGAACTGTACACGTCAGTACAGGATCACATCACTACCCACACTCAACAATGGTCAGCCATGACAACTCCACAAAAGAGCAGGGGCTTGAAAATTAAAAGCAGTAATTTTCCTCTATTTTTTATGTAGCGTAAAGATTCAGAAATTCATAAGAAGAAATGCGTGAAGAGACCATGAAGCAATGTCTAACAACTTTTTAAATAACACAGTCTGAACACAGATGCTAGAGAACAAATGAGAGATATGCAAGTGGAAGGAACAATAGACTGGACGCTGAGCTCAGCAACAGCCTGGAGTTATTCAGCAGCTTCATGCTAACACTCGACATTTAAATACATTACTGCTATTGAACTCACAATGCTATGCTGCTGTCGAGTGCAAGAGATTTGATGACATAGCAATGGAAGAATCATTTTCAAGTTTACAATAATATGAAGACAGATATCGCAAGTAAATTATTAGAATAACAGAAAAAATATTATCGGGAACACTAAGATCACATGGGAACACTAGGAATGTGTTCTCGGTGAGGCTTCGAGGATGCAGCTCGCTGTATGGGCCTCTTACAATGAAACCAAATGAATAAAAAAAAACAATGTATTACTTCTTCATTTATTGCTTACACAACGAAGTTCATTTTCATCCGTGTGCATTCTCTCTCCTACACAAACAACAAAAATAGACATTGCGCTAGAAATCGAACAATTTGCTTCCGGACCTACCACAGTGACCAAACATGCGTTGTATCAGCTACCAAACTTTTGTACTAGTATGACATTCTAAAGCAAATGAACATTAAATAACAACCGTCGTGGCAGCAATTGTAGATGAAGTACTAGATCGAGTTGCTGGTCCGAGCCTTAATGGATACAATGGGAACAATGGAGGATGAGTGGGCCGCACTGCCCTCAATTGGCTGCAGGATGTACGAGGGAACAAAGTCCAACTGTTCAACTCGGTTCAGTAACTCATGCACGGTGGCGTTCATCAGACTTTAATGCAAGGGCAGGCTCCCGTACAGATTATTACACTCATGTACACCCATCACTGTCATGTATACTCATCACTGTAATATACACTCATCAATAGTGTATACTCATCACTAATATACACTCATCACTCATGTATACCTATCACTGTAATGTACACTCATCACTCATGTATACTCATCACTATCATGTACACTCATCACTATCATGTACACTCATCACTGTCATGTACACTCATCACTGTCATACACATCCATCACTGTCATGTACATTCATCACTGCCATGTACACTCATCACTGTCATGTACACACATCACGCTCATGTACACACATCACGCTCATGTACACACATCACGCTCATGTACACACATCACTGTCATGTATACTCATTACTGTCATGTACAATCATTACTGTCATGTACAATCATTACTGTCATGTACACTCATTACTGTCATGCACACTGATCAGTGTCATGTACAACATGTATGTAAGCGCAAAATCATGTTTGCTACAATAAATTATTTGAAAAATAACTGAAATATAAATAGGTAGGATTATTATAAAAATAGGCACACTGTTGAAACACAAATTCAGAATGGATCCTCAATGAGGATAAACAGGAGGGACACTGGAGCTAATAAACAAACAGAACAAACAGGAGGGACCCTAGAGCTTAACAACAAACATAACAAACAATGGAGACTCTGGAGCTAATGAACAAACAGAACAAACAGGAGGGACTCTAGAGCTAATGAACAAACAGAGCAAACAGGAGGGACTCTAGAGCTAATGAACAAACAGAACAAACA
>VCRD01001393.1:40788-81315 GCA_006783055.1 Trinorchestia longiramus
ACAAACAGGAGGGACTCTAGAGCTAATGAACGAACAGAACAAACAGGAGGGACTCTAGAGCTTATGAAGAGAGTCATCAAGGACACAAACATAAACATCAATTAAAATATTACACACGGACATCAATTAAAATATAACATACGCACCCAACAACTATAAAAAATATTCACAAACGGCCTGAAACTTCGCATGTGCTAGTAGACATCAGGCATGCAGGCAAAATACTACTTCATGATAAATTGGATTGAAGAAAAAACATTGACTACGATTAGATCCCTGCTCAGTATAGTCCGGAGCCAAGGACTACTATAAGTTTATAGTAGTCCTTGTCCGGAGCATAAGCAAGAGCAAGGGTACGGGCAGATGCAAGACTATGCGCATGAGGTACAGGAGAGAGTGCAAGAAAAAGTCCAGGTGAAGCAGGAGGAAAAGCTAGAAGAGCATCAGCAGCAGCAGCAGCAGCAGCAGCAAGAGAAGGAGCCGGAGGAGAAGAAGGAACATTTAGAACTGTTTTTGAAATGAATAAAGATTTCAAAATGTATGGATCTAAAGTACTAGGCTCACTAGCGATTACTTTGAAACCTTCTAATTTAACAGGAAGGTTGCATTTTCCTACATGATTGCATAAAATTGAGAAAGGTTAGAAAGGGAGCAGTCAGTACGAAAACTTTTTCCATGTTCTGCCCTACAGACAGAATAGAATAGAATAGAATAGAATAGAATAGAATAAGGTCATAAAAACATACCGTTTGCTCCATTCTTGGGTGGCACACAGACGAAAGCATACATTGAGGAAGTTTATCTATGCAATTGAAAATTTATCAGAACTATCAAAATAATCGGTTATCAATTTCAAATTGATTTCAAAAATTATTAGTAAGCTACATAACCTATTGATAACCTATTATTTAAAAGAACTTTCTAGCTCCAGCCCGCTGTGGATACATGGACAAATGGTGTGCCGTGAGTGCTAACGAGTGTGCAGCGTCACTGGAACACACCAATGCAAATCATCAGGTGTCGGTAATGAACGAGACTGTGTCAGTGACACAGTGATAGGTGATCGACTAATGTGACAGTGTATTGCATTAGGACGTAGAGGATTGCAGTTTGCCCTCCAACAGCAGAATCACGTAGAGCAATATGCATCAGCAATGTGCGTCAACGGTCGATGTTTGCATTGCAAACAAGTGGCAATTTGCGTATCACTATTGTGCAAAACTTGCAAACGAGCATTGCACCCCAAAGTATCCCGCGAGTCTTGCATGGGAAAATTGCCAGAGAGTGTTCCATGTGAGCATCAACAGTTAGCAATTCAGTGTTAGCTCTGTGAGGTGAGTGAGAATTCAGTGTAAGCACTGTGAACTGAGTGAGAATTCAGTGTAAGCACTGTGAACTGAGTGAGAATTCAGTGTAAGCACTGTGAACTAAGTGAGAATTCAGTGTAAGCACTGTGAACTAAGTGAGAATTCAGTGTTAGCACTGTGAGAATTCAGTGTTAGCACTGTGGACTGAGTGAGAATTCAGTGTTAGAACTGTGGACTGAGTGAGAATTCAGTGTAAGCACTGTGAACTGAGTGAGAATTCAGTGTAAGCACTGTGAACTAAGTGAGAATTCAGTGTAAGCACTGTGAACTAAGTGAGAATTCAGTGTTAGCACTGTGAGAATTCAGTGTTAGCACTTAGGACTGAGTGAGAATTCAGTGTTAGCACTGTGGACAGCGAGAGATTCACTGTTAGCACTGTGGACAGCGAGAGAATTCACTGTTAGCACTGTCAACTGGGTGAAAATTCAGTGTTAGCACTGTGAACTGAGTGAAAATTCAGTGTTAGCACTGTGGACTGAGTGAGAATTGAAGGGTGGACAGCACTAGCGGACTACTTGCATTTTTTCCCACGGGAAAAAATGCAAGTAGTCCACTAGTGCTGTCCAACCTTCATATAGTAAACTACTGGATCGTAATCGCCTCTGTCAGCGCTGTGTTAGCGACAGCACGGGAGTGGACTACTTGGATTTTTTCCCGTGGAAAATTATTATATTTACCATGGGAAAAAATGCAAGTAGTCCACTAGTGCTGTCCACCCTTCAATTCACTGTTAGCACTGTGAACTGAGTGAGAATTCAGTGTTAGCACTGTGAGCATTCAGTGTGAGCACAAAGAGCGAGGTGTGAGACGGCGCATCAGCAAGGCAAAGGAACAGTCGCTCGTGTACAGGCACATGTATCTCACGAGGTAGAAAGAACAAAGAGAGGCCTACTCCACAGGTGGTATTTCCTGGACCACACTCGTAAAAAAATAATGTACAAAATTATGTAGATTGTGAGCTAGAAGGTTTTTTTAGAGCTAGGCAAACATCATGCATGAAAATACAAAACCAATGTATGCACTTCGTGCATGTCTTCTTCATCAGTTTCTGACGCAGCCTTGAAAACGGATGCAAGTGTGCTGCGAACACAGCTAGTGCGCACGGGTAGAGCGCATGACGCACGAGCATGTCACCTGTGCTAATGAAATGTTCACAAAAATTACGTTCCTACGCACAGACTCTATGTAGGCTGATTGCAAGGACTTTGCTTCACACTTGTATGTGTGTCCTGACATACTCGTTTCAAGTATAATACCAACAGATGCTTTTCATTTTGGACGGTATCACAAAGACTAAGTTTTTGTGCACATTTTCAGTGTATGATTTCAAATTGATTTGTTTAATGTTCATAAATTTTATCAGAAAATAAAATGAACTTCCAAGCTCAAAATGTTTCCCCACAATATGCAAGCGTTCATTTTCCGTCGTCGAACTTTGATGAATCACAACTGAAGATAAAAAAAATGTACAACAGAATTGCTTCTAGCTAAGGATTTTTGAACGATCACAAATTTCGAACAAAATTGTGCATCGTCATGGGACGTCATTAACTCAAATTTATTATGTTCTCTACTTAAAAATACCGAGTTAAAGCAACTACACGCAAGCAGTGAATGTAAAGATATATCAAAATAAGTTTGCCATAATTTAGTAGGAGGAATTCCAAAGTCAGTCATTATATTGAATTTCTTCACGCATGCATAACTTCAGACATAAATATGATGAAATGCCTCATCAAAATCTTCCTGTGCAGCGCGAAGTCCCGAACATGAACTTCATGACAGTCCCCTACAGCGCAACTCCTGATCGACTTCACCAAATGATAGAGCGTTGAAACCATCAAACTTGAAGAAAATGGGCAAATCAATCGTGTAAATTCAACAACCAAAACTCCGTTATCTTTCCTTGTATCTTAAGCCCACGAGGTTTCAGATTAATGTTTGCAATTCATCAATTTTGATTGCGAAAGTAAATCCGACGGAAAACAGCACTCTGTCTTCATGATAAAGGCTGCAGACAGGCGGCCCAGGAATGCTGTCTGTGTTGCGTTCAACTCAGGATGCAGAACTGCGCTAAACAGGCACGTCCGCCACCTCATTGTAGGCTCTTGCCTATTGTCGTACACATGCGTATAGATGTCATTGCCGAGTTCCGGGATATTATGCAATTTTGAACACTTATTAAAGCGTGATGCTATCTCATTACCGTGAATTCTGTTGTCGCTGTATGAAGGAATTGCACAAGGACTTGCAACGAAGGTCTTTTTGTGGTAGTTCAAGTAGGGCTAAATAGTAGCCCCAGACTATGGAGTTTGCTGTGACCTAGATGTGCTTGTTCTCTCCAGTCCAGCAATAATGTTCCCCAGGCTATCTCTAATGATATAGAACCATGCAAAATAACCATCGATAATGCTGTCTATACAAGAATTCAGTGCTCTGTAAACATCAGTATGTCACTAAATTTATGAACTCAAGTTAAAAAAACTGTACAATTACACAGTTTAATGATCCTCAGATTACACTCTAAATTTTTCTTCAAATAATGAAAACTGTGTTTTTCAATTGTTGTAGAATTCCTAAAATTCTCTGTACGTAAAATTGAAGTAAAATAGAACTAAGGTATAATAAATCAAAACTATTTTAGGCAAATGTGAGTCCTCAATCAGATAACAGCCTTACTTGAGGCCCTCATTGAAACAAAGCAGTCTCTCTCTACATCATGACCATGAAGTTGTTATTAAAAACATTCAACATGATTAGGCTCTTCAATTTACAAGCTAGTAAAGAATTGTTAAATAAAGTTTATAAATACAAATGGACGCATATTCGAAAAGTGCCCCCCACACACACACATTTCATAGAATTCAATTGCATAGGCCTCTCCTTCAAGACCTGGTGAACACTGACCCGGCCAGCTGCATGCTACCTGAGGCAAAGGAAATTAAAGCCATGAAAAACGAGTGTTTGCATCATTTTTTAAGCTCCTCCATTCATCGTGCAGTGTGGACTCCCGCTGCGGAGAAGCAGCCTCGCTTAACTGGAAGCATTATCCGAGTGAAGGAGGCAGTGAGTTTTAGAAAAATGAATAACGCAAGAAAATAATTAGTTCTCATTGAGTCTATTCATGAAACTCTGTTAGTGGAGTAAGGGTTCCAGAACGCACTCGCCCGAGGCTTATCTTGGAGTTACTGAGATCAATTATATCCTCTTCAACACATTACCGTTACTATGAACACATGCCCCAACATTTGGTTTGTGTAACTCTATAAGGAACTCGTTATCAGAGTTGAGTTAGCACTCCAACTACCAAACCCTTCACTACAACATTCACGAAGCACCAGGCTTTATGGTGAATGTTATTTTACAACTTATAACGGCCTCTAAACCGAATATTAACAAGGGATTGGATCTAAAAAAATTCTGTATGAAGTTAAAGGAAATCATTAATAAGCAAATGCAAAGTTTACTCAAACGTAGGGATCTCCTGAGCATAGAGAACTCAGCCAAGTACAGTGCAAAGATATCCGCCAACAATTAAACGTATTAAGAATACGCCACGGTGACCACGTGACAGAATCATAGTGAGATCCTGAGTGTGGCACAGATGTATAACACAAATATTTAAAGAAAAAATGAAAAGAAATAACGAAATCACATAAATTTCCCAAAAAGCTCCAAATTTTATCATGTAAATTGAACGACAGGCTTTGTTGAAAACATTCTGGAAAAAACATTCTGAAAAAAACATTCTTTGAATAGCCATACATTAACGGAAACAAACACAAAGAAGATAATATGAGTGAACAGCTCTAACACACAGCTATGTCAACTCGGTTCTGTGGCTAGGAACGTGCAGGGTTCGACGGCTGTCAACTGCTTGTTGACATAAACAACTGACGCTCGCTCGGCAACAGGCGGCGTGTTTTCTCAGACTTCCAGGAAAAACTTTCTAACTGCGCATCAAGTGGCACTGGGTAAAAAATATCTGTTTACTGCACAGAAATTTTTGATTTCAACTAGTAATACATCCGCATGAGTGTGTTTCCCCACATGTTGTGCGTTTTTAAATGAGTGTTCTCGCTTTGCCTTGGCTCGGATACCTTGAAAATTTCATGTTTTAAAATTTTAAATTGTTCGCAGCAGAATGAAAAATTTTCTCCGTACGAAGCCAATAAACATAGCTATCCAAGTATGTTCACTTTTTTTTATATTCGCATGATATTTTGTTTAGCTCTGTTTTCATTAACAAGGTAGAGCATCTAAAATAATTTTAAAGAATGAAATTGAGGAGTAAGTGATTGTTGACCGCGCGTTTAAGTTTTAAAAAATTCAGTTGCAAGAAGTGCTGAGAAGACATGGAGCCACCGAGAAGGGGATGATAACAGCCTAAAGAGAGTCGGGCATCGTGGATTTTTCGGCCCACAAAAATTTCTACGGTAAGAGATATAATGAGAAATATATTCTTCATGTAACACATGCTTATAAATGGGAATTCTTCACACGACATACGAGTCGACGTGAATTAAGCAGTATGTCTCAGCGCTCATTCCCAAACGAGTACCGAACACGTTGAATATCATGCACATTATGGACATCATGTACATCATGTATTAGTACAGCAAAGGGAGGTATTCACTACACCCTACACAGACTGCACATCACCAACCATAGTGAACTAGACTCGGCTAATAATTCAAGAGCTGGTATCGTACAATAAAAAATGTTAAAAACCAAGTGATGCTTATAAGAGATCAAGTTATCGTTGCACCCATGCGCTGCGTGGCAAGTAGCAAGTGGAAAAAAATTTCATGCTTACAAAGATCCACAAAATCAGTCCCCTGTCCAATGTAAAAGCATTGAGCAATGGACTTTTTAAACTTTAAGAGACATCTAAAAGGAGTATGAACGACCAATGAAAGTAAACAATTTACAACTTAGTACAGATAATTCGAGTTCCACACTTAAATAAATTCTATGAAATAAACACATCTTATCCTCAACATGCCCGCACCAATCTCACGAGCATGCTTTTAACTGAAGAGGATATGTGTCTTGCATCTTATTAAGACGGCGCTGTAACTGATACCTTGATGAATGCGAAGGTCAAACATCCCAAGTAGCCTAAAAGATTCCATTCAGCTTCATTAATTTATAGTACTAATAGTGACTTGAATTTCTCATCCTAAGAGTGATACTAACATCCTTCACTGATGCCAACATTAATGTGTCGTACCTAATAGCGGGTTACGTTTAAATTTTTTGAACAGATTTAAATTTTTTGAAAATTTCGCGCAAAGATTGTTAATATTTGTACACATCTGCTCCTCAGCTTTAAATAGTATTAACGAATTGTGTGTTGATCATTTCATGCCCAAATTTTTATTATACACATTTTCGATACAGTATTTCAAAACTCGAACTACGACCACAGAAGGTAGCACTGCAGCGTAGGTTCGAGATCATGGCCACTGAGTATCACACAGATGTCTTGCAGCACAGCTAACACAAGTGTCTACAAGCTGCACCTCCCATATATCTCAACAGCTATCTTTAGGTAATCGTGACCCACGCAGGAAAACTCTGTATACGCAACACAACTTCAGTATAAAATACGGGAAAGAACAAGATTCAGTTGCCACAGCATGAAAACACAGAGCACTTATACTGTATACGTAGTCAGACTGCTTCAAAATTTAATAGTTATTTTGAATAAGTAAAACTAGCCGTGCGCACAGCAAATAAAATTCCAGCCTGCATATATCCCCATCCAAAAGAAAAAGGTCACATAACCCCCAAGTTAATTTTATTACACTTTTTATCAAATTCCTAGCAAAATAACTTTTAGCATACGTTGTTTAGAACTTGTAAGACTACCTTGAATACGTGGTTTACATTTTCAATCAAAAAAAATGAAACACCTGCTGTTTATATGATCTTTGCTTTTGATAAATACACTTATTAAAATGAAACACTTGGACATACTCGGAAATTCAGTTGGACCAATCATCTTGGAACTTCCATGGCTTTAAGAAGCATGACTCGTTCTCACATATCTCAAAAGCACTATCGGTGTATATACGTTTTTCTTGTTATTCATTTCTAAACTAAGGACAGATATCTAACTGAGTAAATAATGCAAGCTCCAGCCTAATATACTGCATACTGACAACTAAAGTTACTCGCCGTGACTAAAGGAAATGATTGGCTTTCAATAGAATTATGTACAAAAAAGGAACCCAGCGCAATTCATCTCGATAGAAGTGAAGTGACTGTAATTTCATATTGGGCAGAAATAGCAACCATACTATGGTACAAAACGCCCTAAACTTTCTTCGGTACAGAGGGAGAACGTCACAAAAATATAACTACACACTAAAGTAAAAGCGTTCATAACAGAAGTACAGACGAAGAACAGAACGGTGCTTAGCAAAACAGAGCTCGAGCATGCCGTCAGAGCCACGTCACAAAGGAGCTCTGAGTTAGTCGCCTGGTTAAACCAGGTCTCTTCGCTCGACCTCATCAAGAGACTCTCTGAACACTTCATTCAACGGTGGTGTCACTTCCACTAAAGGAGCCGAAGAAGCACTGCTGAAGATGTCAAAAGTGGCAGTGCTGAAAATTTAAAATGTACCACCTGCAGTGTAGTAAAGTGGTGTTCTCTCTTACTGGAAAACGTACTTGCATTAGCTGCGCTCGTACGGTTGGTCAGTTACAAGACATGACTGTCAATAATTCGAGTATTTAGGATGAAAGTTTATTGAGGCTAGCATTAAAATTCAAGCTTTAAACAACATATTTCATCAGCTACACACAATTTTAGTCAGAGAGCAATGTCAATATTTTAATGCCTGGACGAGTGCTGCTGAAATGTTCTCTGCGGAGTAGTGCTAAACGACCAAGTCGCTGTCAGTGAGACGCTATGACGAAAATGAGAACCCAACACCGCCAGACCAAAACGAGTGTAAATATCTCAATTTCATACTGTAGAAATTCTGTACGATGAGGAGTAATTATATCGGTTGAAAAAAGGTGTAATTTATCGTATCAAATGATAAATCCATCACCAGGAGTTGACTGATCGAAATGACAAACCACTGATAGTAAATCAACACGACAAATATTTTTTGTAAGATTGTTTTATGAGACACCTATGACTGAGTAATTCGAGATGATATCAGCTCTTCGACAGGAAATGTGATAGTCGCCGTAAGACATAACACGAAAAGCCGAAGAAAATATGAGCGCAATACGTCTTGCAAAGCACTCAAGACACATCCACGTGTGTACTGTACAGTGCAGAGGCTGGACAGCAGTAAGAATGGAGTACATAAGTTATTTTGCACTGCACAGCCAATGTAGTTACAGAGCACAATCATTGCAACTACAGGGTGCGACAACATAACTTCCTTTTTTCAAAGAGCTTTGCTTTGAAAAATGGGAAGTTATGTTGTCGCACCCTATACATGCATGATACCTGTCAAGAAATGTCTTGTAAAAAGTGTAGGGCAGAACATAACGAATAGTCATGGGACCAAGATGACGTCATGGCATCTCGAAGGAATCTCATTCCTGCACCGAAAAACAGTTGGTTTTAAAGCAAGTCGCTGCAAGTCAGTCCAGAAAAACGTCTTTTTTGAGCGTTTTCTCCCATCTAAACTTTTAGGTATTCTGTACTTTTAGGCGTTAAATACAGAACTCAAACTAGCTTTCAGTTTCGCCTGGAATTAACGAAATAACATCGCAGAGCTAACGTCATTCTCTCTCGACAGCAAACGCAGGTCAGGACAATAAAGGAACGAAACTCGGGAAAATAATCGTGCATGGAGAGGTAGAACAAAATGACTACATCATCAGCGGGCAATGAACTTTAACTACAGGATAACAGAATTATTAACGAACATTGAATAACAAGATCACAAAGCTGGATAGAAGCGGACATTTAAAAAATCTAATCCACAGCTACTACATAAAAAAATTATATTTTTACCTCACTATTGGCTGTAATATTGTCAAAATACGATAACTTTCAGTGGTATTTGCTAATATTTCTGATTTTAATATTTTACTAACTCGCGATTAAATAAAAAAACTAAGCCCCTGCAGTGAGCGAATAGGACGGAAACGGCTGAACTGGTAGCAGAGGCGACCGTTCTCTAGTGGAACTTCTACTTGATTAACCACTACACATAATTTGTGCAGCACTTTTAAACACAAAGAACAGCTCCATAAGAGTACGAGTTTATTGATGAAGTGAACAGAGAGCTAGTCGTAACAATGCGACGCCTGAGGTCACTAAGGCGGCCAGGACTACATAATAACTGGGCAGTTGTCGCTTAACGAGCACGATCTCGGCGACGATATTTTAGGTAATAATTCTGCTTCAGCCGTGTGAGGGAATGTGGGTGCTGGCACTGGATCTGAGACTGCTGGCACTGGATCCGAGAGTGCTGGCACTGGATCCGAGAGTGCTAACACTGGATCCGAGAGTGCTAACACTGGATCCGAGACTGCTGGCATAGGATCCGAGACTGCTGGCATAGGATCCGAGACTGCTGGCATAGGATCAGAGACTGCTGGCATAGGATCCGAGACTGCTGGCATAGGATCCGAGACTGCTGGCATAGGATCAGAGACTGCTGGCATAGGATCCGAGACGGCTGGCATAGGATCCGAGACGGCTGGCATAGGATCCGAGACTGCTGGCACTGGATCCGAGACTGCTGGCACAGGATCTGAGACTACTGGCACAGGATCCGAGACTGCTGGCACAGGATCTGAGACTACTGGCACTGGATCTGAGACTGCTAGCACTGGATCTGAGACTGCTGGCACAGGATCTGAGACTGCTGGCACAGGATCTGAGACTACTGGCACTGGATCTGAGACTGCTGGCACTGGATCTGAGACTGCTGGCACTGGATCTGAGACTGCTGGCACTGGATCTGAGACTGCTGGCACAGGATCTGAGACTGCTGGCACTGGATCTGGAGTGAACAGCCGAGGAGATTGGGGAGGAGGTGGGGGAGAGAGGAGTTTGAATACCTCAGCATTCTGATTTACTGCTGCAGTTCAGTCAGGCATCAGCTGATACTAAACGAAGAGTACAGACATAAAAATAGTTACACGAATGTTAAGGAAAACAGCATAAACGATAATTTTATGGGTGAAAAATAATGTTATCAATGGTGAAATTCCTCGAATATTATTATCAATAGTGGCTTGTACACCTTCATGAAGGTGAAATTTCTTTTTTTAATTCTTCACACATTTTTGTTCTCGAGTCATTTCTACTGACTCTCAAAAATAGAAGCATTAAAATATCCACTAGTACTGAAAGAATGCTGTTACACCGAAAGGGCTTTTCAACAGAGACAATACCGTGCGAACCGTAAATGACATCTATAAACTATGTAATAGTAAGAAACTTCACGACACCCCTGGCTCGAAACTTATTTTTCAGGTAATATCGCGAGAACCTTGGATCAGCTGTTCGAAAATACCGTTTCTGCTGTCACTGTGAACACATTCAAAAATCGCTTTGACAAATATTGGATGAAAGACCTCCCAGTAGTATATAGTACTGATTCAGGGTACAACCAGAACTCCGGTATCCCACTGAGTGCAACGAACGCAAACTCATTGTTTACTACTGGTCATACGAATAGAATATTCTACGAACTGTATCATTACCATGACCAGTCAGTCATAGTTTTTGTTCACCGTAAGACAAAGTATAATGATGTAAACCAAGAGGCATATCATTATTCTGCACCACGCGTCTAGTAATTAATGAGTACAACGAGTCATGTAATACCGGTTACTACAATTCATACAATTATGAGTGTTTTATTGTACGAGTATATGTATAATTATTGTGGGTAACGAGCCATCTCATTGTGAACTATAAGTCATGCAATTTGTGTATAAAATGACCCATTTTACTGTGTACCACGTATTACACAGTGTATTCTACGAGTCATGTACTTTCTGTGTACTTTGAGCCATGTAACTATGAAGTACCACAAGTTATGCACTTATGTACCGAGAATCATTTGATAGTTATATGTCGTGAGACATGCAAGACTTGTGTATAGTGAGTCAAATTGCGTGAGACGAGTCAATTTATGTGTACCACAAATCATATAACTATTGTGTACCAAGAGACATGTCATAATTGAGTATCAAGTGTCGTGATTTTTTTGTGACTAGTACAATTATGGCGCACCACAAACCATATTTATGTGCACTGTGAGTTATATAACTATTGTGTAGGAAGAGTCATTTAAGTGTTGTGTAATGTGAGTCAGGCAATTATTACGTTAAAATTGACGACTTGGGAGTATGAATATTATCTTTCCTCCTATTTTTCTTAACTCCAAGGGCCTGTGTATGGTTGAGGTACGTGTACCCGACTAAAGTGTCTATGCGTGATTGTTGCCTTAACTTTAGGAATCATGAAACCATATTCTATTTCATTGAAGTATCCTTCAAGTATTAGAAGTACCGAAGTGCTCCTCAAAAACTAGATATTTTTATTACCTCTTCTGGTAGATTGGATAAAGTTACTACCATTCGTAGTTTTATGATTAAATTTAAATGAATTTTACGTTCAATACATACAGACTTCAGTTCCAGATGCAGCAGCTGCAGGGGAACATCTGTTCTCTCTTCATTCATAAAAATTGAATAAAAATGCAGGCCTCTGTGTCACGCTTCTTTTCAAATTATCATATGTACAAAAATTTTAAGCGAGCGCTATGTTTCTTTCTTCACAACACCTACATACGAGTCGAACTTACGGAAGTAGAAAGTAAAACATCCAATAAGAATTATGAAATGACTAAATTTTATCATTGGGTATAACATGAAAGTAGGAGACCCCATTTTTGGGTTTACAGCCAAGTTTATGACCCTGTTAAACTCTTGCTAATCTTTTCCGGCCTATGCAAGAGATGTTCGAGTCTTCTGTCGAGTGTATCAGAAATAATGACCTTAAAACCACGTTAGTTAGCGTAAATGTGTTTAGCTCTCCCTTCATTACATGATAAAGTAATTGACCATTACTTTAGTGCAAATAGCTTTTTATCCTGACATGGAAAAATGTGAAGGGTGATTTTCATAATTTTTATTAAATTAATTTTTCTTCGACTAGTTCCTTCCTCAAACAAGCTTTTGAAATTTACGCATCATTTTTCCTGGTTCCCAGTAAAAGAGTTAACAATGCTTTTTACTTCATTTCGTTAAGCATTTCAAAAACGTAAACTTTAAAATGATAAATATTAATAAATCCATTCGTAGGTATGACAATCAATGAGTTCTATCATTAAAGCAAACATTCTAGAGACGAAGTATCGCAGCAGGAGTTAAAGCTGCTGTGAAGAGACTTCACGACTCTAGTGAAGAGACTTCACGACTCTAGTGAAGAGACTTCACGACTCTAGTGAAGAGACTTCACGACTCTAGTGAAGAGACTTCACGACTCTAGTGAAGAGACTTCACGACTCTAGTGAAGAGACTTCACGACTCTAGTGAAGAGACTTCACGACTCTACTGAGGGTAAATGCACCTAATACAAAGGCACCACACAAGAGGCTTGCACAGCTAATAAAATGTATTGAAGATACGAAATTGTATTGTAGACACGAAAATGTATTGAAGACACGAAAATTTCTATTTCAATATTCGATAATAAGGAAAACGCAAGTGAGTTTTCCAGCAGAAGTAAAACAATGTTTCACAAAAAACAGCTATAACAGCCTTGAATCAATACATAAAAATTCAGTTCACAAAATTTAAAAATCCAGACGACTTTAGGAAGTGCAAATTATGATGTATTTCTCGTATGCCATATCACAGAATGGAAGCATTGTCGAAGCACCAGGTACAAGACAAAGCTCATTTATAGATATTCATGAGTAACCCCATCTTTGAAAGAGGAACTATTTTCTTTCGATCAAAATATTAAAAAACGATTATTTGTGGTGACTTTCATATTTATGATTTCAAATTTTGGTGTTTATGTACAGTATGAATGTATATACATAGTATATACGTAAATATTATCGACCACTTCCATAGAAAAATACATTCAATTTGGCATTGATGAATGTTAAAATTGTTGCAAATCACAAATCATTTGTCAGGTATTTTACACGTCGTTGCATCATGATGATTGCAAACGATCACTAAACTTATAATTCGCCGTAAATTTTATTGGAAAAAGACTATCATTTTTAGGCATGAAAATGCACGTAGAGAATCTCTTCATTTTACAGTGTGGACAATAAAATGTGAACAAAAAATAATAACAGGAAACAATGTCACTGGCAGCACATATAACTACAGCGGAAGTTGCGGTGCATGCAGACAATGAATCGTTAGAAACCGCTGTAAGTGTAAATATTTTACACAGCTAATATCTTTTTTATGAAAAACAAAGGAGAAAATACTTTTAACCCTCTTAGTGCACATGAATGAAATCCTCATTCATGAAAACAGAGTTACAGGCTCTAACAGAGCTCCGCAGCGAAAGGGTTAACAATTCTAGTGAAGAGACTTTACTGCATCTTCTTGTACAAAAGATGGAAAATTCTCTACCGATTTATTAAGACAAATTTAATACCAAAAATCATATTTTTCTCTGTGTAAGTCCAAATTTTCTGTCTGTTCATTAGAACAGAACTGGGAACTGGACGTAGAGGGACTGCTGAGCCTCCAATTCTCTACAAGCTTGCATGAACAATTAAGGCTATTATTCTGGTCTAACGCCTCAAGTCGATAGAAAATGGATGAGTAGTTTTTACTTTACTATTCTCTAGAGAACACAAGTCACCTAACAAGATTTCAATGAATTGTGGACGTTTCAGACCAGCCTTTAGGAACTTTTAAATATTCGATTATTGAATAATAATTATGTACAAGTAAACAGATCCTTCACTTTCGAGCTCGAAGACAGCGAAAGACAACATTGCATTAATAATAACGATCCCTATGAACGAGTAACCAACACCTGTAAGTACAAAAAGTAAAATTCTTGTGCAAATGGTTTCGTCGTCCGTATTTTTGAACCCATGTACAGGGTATGCCCTTAGTGATAATTACCTCTTAAAGAGTAGGACTGTCGGAAGCAGTGCTACGTTAGCACAGCTGATGGGGAGAGATAATACACCCCACATCTACAGAAGTGCCACCCTGCACATTCACAAGTTAAAATTTCCTTAGGGACATGCAGAGCCTGTAACTATTATAGGAGTTATCTACATACATATATAATAGACTGTGTGTCTCCATCTGCCTCTGTGTGTGTCCGTTCCATTACATATACTTCCTATCTATTACTGAAGACAAATTATTGAACTGAAATCAGAACGGGTATACATATATTACATGCATTGTATTGTGGATACCAAAGGTACCGGATCACTATAAAATACTCTATTTTTTCCGTTATTAGCTTTCTTCTCATACACGGCCATGCTATAGGTAAATAAGATACAGATTGAAAGTTTTTCATATATTCATGAAAAATATTGTTTGTTATAGTAAAATGGATAAAATTGAAAAATACATTTATTTCATAGAACCTAAATTTTATCTTTTTTAAACCGTGGAATATCCACGGGTACTATCTAGGCCATGTTATCGGTCGATAAGATGTAAAATGTAAGTTCTGCATAAATTAATTAAAAATGTTGATTTAAAACACAATTTGTCGTAAATATTCAATACATTCGTCTTCATAACAATTTCAAATCAGTCAAATCTTAACCGTGGAATTTCCACGGTAACTATCTAGTCACAGATATCGTATAGTTATGTTAAATTTCGTAGTTTTCTGAATGTTTCTTGCTTTACTAAATCTTCCCATAATCCCAGTATAAATTTATTGATACGGAGCCTGGAATCAATGCGCTCACAACATAGGGCACACTAACTCTTCTGATGACTTTCTTGTTGTTTTACTTATCAATCAGTACTTAAGATATGTGTTTCCCTTTAGAAAAGGCATCAGAACAGTTAATGCACTTAGTGCACTTCGGCAGTGTATTTCAATTTTAACTCTATATTGATCTTTAATTCACTACCCTTTACACAGCGATATTTAACAGTCCCATAAAGCTTATCACAACACGATAAACAGAGAAATAAAATTCACAGAAAAGGTATTAAAAATGCTTTTGTGAGGTGACCGCCCCTTCCTTGTGCGACACGCCATCTCCATGGAAGAGAAAGTGAACAAGGATATGGAATGCTATAATCAAACAATAATAATCCCACCCCACATCTATAGACACAGCGTTGCAGTTTCAAAAAGTTCAAGACTTTGGTACTTACCTTACTCGTACGATAAATTACCGGGGCATACGGATTAAGAACAACAGCATACGCCTCCCCTATCTTCTCCTCACACACCCAATTGGAGTTGAAGGTTCTGACTCCAAGTAGCGACTAGTCCCTACATGCACACCTTCAATTAACATCCCATTTCTGGGGATTCAAGACAGAGAGGAAACACAAAAAAATGAGGCGGCCGTTTCGCCCTTACCTTTTTAGGCCTGGGTGGGACGGTGAGACCAAGAAGACAGTCGTCGCAAGGACAACCCGACGAGTCAGACATGAGGCTCGATGTGAGGGACGAGGCAAGGGACGAAGCGCTGTCAAGACTCTCGGACCTAACGAGATTCCTCCAGCCGCCTTTCTTGGCTGCCAGCACAGCCTCGAGCAGCGAATCGCGGCGAATCAAGGGATCCGGACTATACCCCGACTCGCCTGAGGTCCGCCGACTCGACGACTCTTTCACGCCAGAAACAGAGTCAAGTCGACGGCCCATGCGGTCTCGCTGTGTGACGAGAGCGGAGTCATCGAGCGAATCAGCGTTTGTATTGTTGGAAGAGCGGCGGCTTGGACCTTCGGAAGTTTCGTCATCCATGCTCTGGGTCCTGCTGTAGGAACTGCGGCCGTCCACGCTGCCGACTCCACTGGACGCTCGACGACTTGCTGACTCGCCGGGATCCACAAGACTTTCATTGTCGCCAGCGTTGCTCGACGCTCTCCGACTGTATGATTCAGAGTTATCAGAAAATATGCTTCCGCCACGGCGATTGAAATTGGAGTCCACTGACCACTCCTCCTCGATTGCAGAGTCTTCCGTGAAGTCCACTTCGTCGTTCTCTGGCAGTAGCTTCAAGACACTGTCATTCAACGCTGATGTGAAGGAAGGCCGTTTTGGAACTTCTCGCACAGGCACAGACCTTTCTCTTTCCTTCTCCTTAGCACGTTCCGAAAAGGCCAAGTTTTCATAATGAATATGGTCAACGTTTTCATTAAGATACGTTGGACTTAACTGATTTGATAAAGTGGGCCTCAACTTCAAGCGTTCTCTTAGTCTACCAGCACATTTGTCCGTATCAGCGAGAGGCTTGGCGTCACTTCCCTTCTCATTGTTCCCTGGAGCACTACACCGAAAAGATCGATTGATTTTCAGACACCGGCCACTCTGGTTCCTACAAGAATTTTTCAAGCAAATAGCTTTGCTCGCGCCCTCGGCGTGCAGCTTAATTACGCTGCTATCTCGAAGATCTGGCAGTGACGATACTTTCAAATATTTTAAACTTCTCGAACTCTTTTGTAAGAGCTTATAAATTTTATCCCTCTCATTGCGAGAAGCCTCTGAGGTAGGACCCCCACCAGAGCTCTCGACAGAGTTCTGCTTGGATGTGAGACCGGGAGGCCACCGTTCTATAGGAGACTGGTCCACGGCGGGAACCTTCAGAAACTGTGACCATGAAGCTGCTGCTGTGTCGCTCATTGTCATGAGAGGTACACAAATGGGAAAAATTAATCACTGGATGAGAGCCTTGATCACGCTAAATCACTCTCATAACATTGCTTGCCGAGTATACCGCGTCCTCCCACAATAAAATCCTCTGTATAGACCACAACTGAGGAAAAGGTTCGAGTCATAGAAAACTATTTTGCTGCACGTCACAAAGGTAAATATAGCACTGTCAACCATAAAAACTGTACATTTACGTTGTAATATAAATAAAAATAAATAATTTAATATATATGAATACTTGTTGTTGTACTTAAAAATACAAAAAATCTGAAAAATAAAATAAAAAGAATATTTCTAAACATCTGTTACTTTCAATGAATTGTTCGGTGCTAAGAGTTTATCATTTCTTTGCACTTATGCAAGCGCGCCAGTTTCTTCCATCTATACATTTTTACAAATTGTCCACACGCAGAGATATCACTACAAATTTCTGCCACAAATAGAGCATATTTGAGCCAAATTGGACGACATTTCTACAATTTACGATGTCATTGTTGCAAATTTATGGCACGACCCAATGGAGGGACCCGCATCTGTGACTTGAATGAGCGGTGGCTGCCGAGAATGACTTCTCGCGGGTGCCTCTGAACTCCAACTTGGATGTCTAAACAAATCTTGGAATATCCCCTAACAGACTTGAGTAAATGCATATAATTTTCGCAAAAGCTTGAGGCAGTCAAACACATCATCAGCTAGTCGACAAAAACGACTCAAGCTGTGTTTATGATTGTAAATGAAGTGTAAAGTGTGAATTTTAATCATGAAAAGAGTTTGCT
Source organism: Trinorchestia longiramus (assembly GCA_006783055.1). NCBI lineage: Eukaryota > Metazoa > Arthropoda > Malacostraca > Amphipoda > Talitridae > Trinorchestia > Trinorchestia longiramus. The sequence continues at coordinate 58,770 of VCRD01001393.1, forward strand.
CTCCTCAGTGTTAGTTGGTGAGAAGCACGGCTGCTCCAAGGAGAATTTGACGCTACGGAGAGAATGATCAATTAAAATTTCATTTAGTTAATTCTAATTTTTTCTCATTTATATTGTTATAATTATTTATAATAACATTAGTTTTCATTTATATTTATTACGATATAAACTGGAAATAAGATTTATCTGATATTCTTAAATTAACCTATTGGTTTATGAGTGATCTCGTAAGTTCCGTCGGTAGAACACAGCAAAAAATGTTTCCACGTAAATATTTTTGTATACATACTCTAAATTCCATTTTCAACCTACACTACAACCAGTCAGCAATCAAATTCCCAACAAGATATAGATTTCGATTAAATTATTATGAGGAACGTGTTAGTGACTTTTACTATTACGATTACATTTTCAAATATTCAAATGAATAAAAGGAACATACACTACAAAACATTACTCGCATTAATATTCATAGTCAAAACAACTCGATCGAAAAGTTCGCATGAATTATAATTATTGAAAGCCTAGAGAACAAAGAGCAGGTCATGCAAGCCTGTACACATTTTCAGAATGCGTTTAGCGTAAGAGACAAAAAGAAGAACCAAAATTGGCAGCACTTTACGACTGATCAGCGTCAGGGTATAATTGACAGCATTGCGAGTATTTATCATGCAACCCATTTGAGTAAATAATAAAGTCCTGGTCACTGATAAATGCTCTTTTTAAACGATGAACTTACTTTCAGTTTAGTATGCACGCATTCGCTCCAGGCCTCAAGCATAAGCGTCAGCTACGCAGACGACCATTAATAACAACAAAGGCTTTAACATTGGCACAACACGTAAAAACTCTGAGATTGGGTTTGGGCGCATACACTTAGTAAGAAGTCTCTCTAGGAACACAGTCAATTTTTTACACGTTACGCAATCTCAGCAATAGATGCTTTTTGAATTAAAATGTGCAAATCTTTTTTACCTACTATCATCATTTATTTAATTGTTTCGTTATATTTTAAAATGATGGCTGATTTTATATACATAACTTGAATAGAATTATAGTAAAAAAATTTACAAAGTTACCAACAAATCTACATCTGAAAATTTGGATCTAAGAAAAATAGAAAACGATATTAATCCCTTCTCATTTTTAATATCATGCGGGCATTTAATTTTTAAAGCACTGCAGCTCCTTCAACATATGCTTATTATAGAATTCGTTTATGAGCATTCCAAGCTCTATGAACTCTCAGTTAAAAACTATCAAGCAACTCACATTCTGTGGAGGCCAATTAGGAGACTATAACGTGCATTAGGAATTATAACACAAAGAATACCTAGTGAATAAAAGGTCTTTACGATTAGAAGCTTCGTGGGTAACGAGGCACCCATGTAGCTTTTGCCTTATCTTACAGCTGGGAAGCTTCATACATGCTTGCTGTCGTATAATCATGCGTCTTGAGCAGCGTTCTAAATCCTTACATACGTACGTGAGGACTGGATGCATTCAAAGAATTATGCATTGAATAATCTTATTTCAGTCCAACATGGTTTATATTTTTGAGTCAAAAAAAATTTGTGCGTTGTCGTGTGCATCAAGTATTTACCTATAAAATAATCATTTTCATCCCAATGAGAACCGAAATAAGACGAATCAAATTAGAATATAAACCCCATCTGCTCGTAATTATGGTGTTACATGTACACGTATGTAGAAAAACAGTTGCGTTTCGGAGTGAAATATGGTTGTTCGCCTTACATGCTTTAACTAAATGAACTTCTTCACAAAGAGAAATATTTCCAGAGAGTGTTTTATTTATACTAAATTATAAATATTTCAGTCACCATAAAGAAGTGGCTACGGTAATTTTTATTCCGAAAAAAAATCAGGCAGATGACCACAAACCGCTTACACAGAAAATGTTTCCGTTAAGGAGAGCTACCCAAAACAGAAATTGATTTTTTTAAGAGATGCTGTCAAACATACCTTATAGCTCAGACGGACAGACGACAGTTTTTATACCTGGACATTAGATATCTCTGGAATGTCTTTATTAAGATGTGCACGTGAAGACCGTTAAAAAATATTAAAGTCACAACTTAGCTGTCTGTCTGACATAGCAAAGGTGCAGGCATTATTGCTACTGTACAACACAGAGAAATGAGAGACTAAGCCATGAAAGCACAAACATTGCGCACAAAAATGAATAGCTAAGCCATGAAGGCACAAAAATGAATAGCCAAGCCATGAAGGCACAAAAATTACGCACAAAAATGAATAGCTAAGCCATGAAGGCACAAAAAGCTGTAAAAACAAATTTTGCAGTGAAGTCCATCAGAGAAACGAGGTTTTTCATTTGCTACCTGAATATGAAGTACGAAGCAGTTTTTCATAGAAAAAATAGAAAATTATCTTTTAGAGTTACTTTTTGTCATTCATTTCTAACATCAAATGCAATAGAAAGAATCATACGACTATGGGGAACCCCATTTCGCGTGACATTATACAGGGTGGCCCATAAGTAAGGTACCTTTTTAAGACTATTATAACTATAAAACTACAAATTCTAAAAAAATTTGTTAATGCAGAATGAATGAGGAGATTTCAAAGTTTTCTACCAGCGTATCAAGTTTACCGACAATCACAACATATTGCCCAAAAAATTCATAAAATCTACCCCCAAAATGAATCGCTACGCAATGGAACTAGCAAAAATAGTGGAACTTTACTTCTGATGTACTTGTTCGGTTACTTCAGTTCAGAGGAATTACAGGAATATTGAAGGTATTGAAAGAAGTCCTTCGAAGAAATGCATAAAAACTGGTATTGAAATTTAGAGAAACTGGGACAACAGCAGACAGACAACATTGTGGCAGGCCACGGACCATACGAACTGCTGCTTCAATTCAGCTTGTTGCAACGAGTGTTGCTGATCGGCCCAAAACGTCAACTAGGAGACGTTCAATTCAACCGAGAATGTCACGTACCTCACACTGCTACGTATTTCTGTAAAAGATCTAAAGTATCATCCATATGAAATTCATTCAACTCAAGAAAGATTTTATCACGTCTTCGATGATCATTGGACCATATTTTTTTGAAGATACTAATGGTGATGTAATTTGTGTAAATGGAAACCTGTATACGAGTAGAGATGATTCAAGAATATTTGATGCCTGAATTTGGAGATAATAACACAGAGATTATCCATTTCCAACAAGATGGAGCTACAGCGCACACAGCGAAAGAAACAATGCAAATGTTAAAAGCAGTTTTTCCAAACAGAATAATTTCTCGTTTTGGTGATATACCGTGGTCGCCTCGATCTCCAGATCTAAGTGCTCCTGATTTCTTTCTCTGTGGATACTTAAAAGGAAAATGTTTACATTGAAATGCCTGATTACAGCAATTGAAACTGAACATCATTCAAGAGATCAACAACATTTCACAGGAGACATTAAGGAAAGTAATGAACAACGTCATTGAAAGAGCACGCCATTGTTTGACTAATAATGGAGGTCATTTAAAAGATATTGTATTCCACAGTTAAACGCATTTTATTATTTCATACATAAATTTATATTAAACTTTGAAATTTCTTCTTTCATTCTGAATCAATCAAATCTCTTTACCATTTTTAGTTTTATAGCTATAATAATTTTAAAAAGGTACCTTACTTATGGGTCACCCTGTAGTAGTGTCACATTATATAAGTGCCATAGTACATTATTGTCATATTACATTGGTGTCACATTGGATTAGTGTCATATTGCATTAGTGTCCCATTGCATTAGTGTCACATTGCATTAGTGTCACATTGCATTAGTGTCACATCACATTAGTGTCACATCACATTAGTGTCACATCACATCAGTGTCACATCACATTAGTGCCCCATCACATTAGTGTCACATCACATTAGTGTCACATCACATTAGTGTCACGTAACATTAGCGTCACGTAACATTAGCGTCACGTAACATTAGCGTCACGTAACATTAGCGTCACGTAACATTAGCGTCACGTAACATTAGCGTCACGTAACATTAGCGTCACGTAACATTAGCGTCACATTACATTAGTGTCACATTATAATAGTGTCACATTATTCCCGTGAATAAACAAATCAGCGTATCAACGACAACACTGCTGCCACGTCCTTTATACTTTCAAAATAGTATCAGGATCAATGACATCTTAACTGACCATGATAGATCAGCACGAGAGTCTGTAACTTTAGAGTCAAATCTTTCCTCGAACAATAAAAATATATATACACAAGAAATATGAAAATGAAACCCTAAGTATTGGCTTCTTCTCTGTTGAAATTATTAAAAGAGAAATGCATTTTACTAATACAAAATATAATTTATTGATCAAAAATTTTCATGCATAGAGTTAACACAAGATTCGTTTACCTCCATGTTACAGGGATGAGTAATGAACAAGTTAAAAAATTACGAATCTATATTCCCGTCGGCAAGATTTATTCACGCTTTTATCAAAGCATCCCAGATACACGAAAGGAAGCCGTCTAGAAAATATTCTACAGTTCTCTGTTAAAACTACACAGAAGGACTGCAAGTTACTTGAACGGAAGAAAGAAAGAAGCTGCAGAAGGATTGGCTGATTGACCCTCATTTGCGGTGGCCAGACAGCGGGCTTGTCTCCAACCTGGCGCAGAAGACACTAATGAGGCCGCACTTACACACAACTCACGCCAAATTTCACTCGTTAACTCCGGACAAAAATGAAACACAAGAAGCAGCCACCGAGTAATCATGCGTTGACGACGACGTATAAGCACAATGGTCCTCAGCTGCTGAGTAGCAGCCTACAACACTGTCACTGCCGCCGCAAGAGACCCGTATCTGAACAGCCATGATCCCTGAGACTTTCAGTAGCAACTTTGATTTATTAGTCAATATCCCATGTCAGTAGAAGGGCATACATATGCTGGCGACATGGATACCAAGATTAGGCGTAGACTATTTATGGCCACCAATGTTGGATTTTTTCGATTTGTTGTACATGGAGCCGGTTGGAGTGAATCGAGTAGGGTTCAGGTTTCCGCTAGTCAATATTGTATAGTCAGAGTTGGCAGAGTCAGGACCTCAGGGCACAGACGACGCAACATGACACCAACCGAATGCAGTATCTTGGAGACATATTGACACGTGGCTCGAATGTTAAGAAACCAAAGCTTACGCAAGTGCACGTCAATTGCAATCTTTTGTCTATGGATCCCTTCGCCCAGCTACGCAAGAAAGTGCCAACGATTGGCACATAATTTTTTCAACACTGAGTTGTAATTCGTGAGATATTAGAACCTAATAATAGTGTATGATAATAGCTTTTTACCAAAAGGCACTACATATCCAATCAGATGCAACCTTGGATTTAGACTGCAGGATAAACAAAATTTTAAAACACATAACGCAACCCACAGGAAGAAGTGTAGAAGTATACGAATTTAGTAAAAAATTTTAGTAACTGTCTAAAATAAGCACCAATGCAATAGCATTTGATCATAAAATACATGTTTTGTAGAGCGTACATACGCATTTAAACTAGCATAATCCACCTGCTACACATACCTAACACAGTGATAAACAGCAACGAGCGAGACTTCATTTCCTCTTTATTGAGTGGAAACATGGGCGCAAAGAGCAGAACTAATTCAACAGCCCAAACACTGCAAGGTAGGAACTGCACAAATGCCATGACCTCGCATGAGATAAACAGGAAGACAAACCCTTGAGAAGACCCAGTAAATCAATAGCAGACAGGCGACACCAACGGAGAGTTTGGTGAGTATGCCGCTTTTATAAGTCAAATAAAGAGAGAAGATACTGAACAAGAAACTGGGAGTCTTGCAAAATATTCGGTCGTTAGGAAAATTGAACTTCGTCGATATGCGAGTCTGTTTAACTATATTAATAATTTTAAACCTATTTTTCCCTTATTTGTACACGAATAGTATGCAAATTATCACAAGAAAAGTAACCAAATTTTGCGGAGCTTACAAATTACATCATCATCCTCCAAATTTAGATGAAGATGCAGCCTGGCATCATGGTGGAATTTTTAAAACATCACTCAATATACTTATCCCATCAATTTCAATGCAGATATCCCCGCCGGTACTCGCGGTCCAATCGTAGAAATGGAACATAAAGTAGCATGTCTACACGACCAGCACATCATCACAGCGAGCAGTTGAGTCTTACCATCGCATGCTGATCCTGAGCCTCATAACATGTACCCAGAACACGCTCCGACTTGACAACCAGGGTGACTATGTGCACAAGCGGGGGAGTGCACAAGCGGGGGAGTGCACAATCGGGAGAGTGCACAATCGGGAGAGTGCACAATCAGGAGAGTGCACAATCGGGAGAGTGCACAATCGGGAGAGTGCACAATCGGGAGAGAGCACAATTGGGAGAGTGCACAATTGGGAGAGTGCACAACCAGCATTACATCGGTACACCAGCAAAGAGAGTACACGACAGAACAGAAACGAGTACATCCTCATGTACTCGTCACTGAGAGCACTGTTGCAGATCAGCTTGCAGGGACGACAGCGGTACAAGGCTGTCAAGTTGTTAACTATGTATGGTCACACCTGAACATTTTCAGCTTGCACGCAAAGCATTTTTTCGATAAAAGTGTTATTTCAAATATTTTGTTCGTGTTACTACAGGTTTTAAAAATACCTTATATATTTGCAACGTCCACTTTTTTATGAATTGGTCCACTTTGGTCTTTTCTTCATAAACCTTTATTAACCTTAAACTGACTTTCCTTGCCCCATAACTCATCAGTAAAACCTGAAAGTAACAAAACACAAACACTTGTGATGACACTCAGCAGCGCGTCTTCAATTGAAGAACAATCTCTTTCATGATAACACAAAATGCAACAACACAGATCACAACACAGATTACAACACAGATTACATCACAGATTACAACACGGATTACGACAATGTTTCCAACAATCGAGTGCCTCTAACAGGCGATTGCAGATGGCATGCAGGGCGGTCTCGACCATATCGGATCTTTTGACCATATTGGATCTTTCAGGCCTCTAATTTTCCCACTGCTCCACAGTTCTTAGACGCTAACATTTCCCATGCAACAAACCTTTACACTCCTTATTTCGAAGAATGGAAATCGCCATAAAAGAAAGTAGAGCTTTCTCGCCGCATATTTCAAAGCAGAAAATGAGTCGCCAGTCCAACATCAACCTCGCATTATCGCAAATTATGCATATTTTCTTGAATTCTATTAGAATACGTTATAATCAACAGAAATTGCAGTGAATTCCACAACAGAAATGGACTTTGGATTGGATATTTCGTGTTCCGTTTTGTAGTGTTCCGCTCCGTAGTGTTCTGTTACGTAGTGTTCTGTTACGTAGTGTTCTGTTACGTAGTGTTCTGTTACGTAGTGTTCCGCTTCGCAGTGTTCTGTTACGTAGTGTCCTGTTACGTAGTATCCTGTTACGTAGTGTCCTGCTACGTAGTGTCCTGCTACGTAGTGTCCTGCTACGTAGTGTCCTGCAACGTAGTGTCCTGTTACGGAGTGTTGTGTTTCGTAGTGTTCTGTTTCGTAGAGCTCTGTTTCGTAAAGTTCCGTTTACAGTGTTCTATCCATCAGAATCTGGATAACATAGCGGGCGCTCGCAGTGACTTCACAACGCCCGCGCTGTCAAGGTCTGCAAAAATGAAGTTAGTCCACGGTCCATTTTACGTTAATGTCGCACAATTTAATCAGAATTTCCCTATGAACAACGAAAGTTAATTACACACTCAGTAAATTGAGTACAGAAAATGTAAAAAGTTCATTTCAAGACACACATATATATTAAGATGGTCCACACGCTTCTCATAAATTTAAACGAACTCGGGGTTTTCATATGTTCGTTTTGAGATGAAAAAACTGTCTGAATTATCAAAGCGATCATACAATTATATATGTATATAAGGGAAAGAATTGTCGCATGGGAAGCGTTAGTGTAAGGAAAAAGAAATGCATCAATACTTGATGCAACTTTTCGCAACGAACGTTGAAATTCTAAAAATTCTCGTTTTGGAAAATTACAAGATTACATATAATTTAGAGCCCAATATCAGAGAACAATGGAAGTTGCTGCAACATTGTGGAGGTGTAATTATGCCACATTGTTGCGATCATAAATAGTGACAGTTCATACTAAAAATTAGTGGGAATAAATTCATTGACAGTTCGAAACAACACCAAAGACAGGAAAGAGTTATTTCTCCTAGAATTCAAAACACCTGAAAATTACGGTTCACAGATGTCATCGCATATTTTTATCTTGCTCTAAAGAATTGCGCTGGAAAATTAAAAAGTAAAAATGCCAGTACTTTCAATTTCCTGCACTGCTGCAAAGTGAAAGAAAAATCCATTTGAAGGAAGTCGGCTACTTAAAAATTAATGAAATAAACTTCAACTGACGCAATAAAAGATCACGGCAGTTAAATAAATAATTTCTGAAGCAACATTTATGCACAAACCTCTCGGCAGACAGCATATAGAACAAGACACGGCCACTCGCAGCGAACGAAGACTTTTATGATAGACATTTTGTGGAGACCATTTGCCACCAACTTGACTGGTTAGTCAACAGCAACAAAAGAGAATCTTTTGCATACGCTAACACTTGTTCTGTCAAGCTGTAAGAATGTTACTTCGCACATCTTGGTTACGAAAGGAGAAAGCTGATAATGCATGTGATAGGAAGCAAGTAAGAACATCCTAACATTCCAAGACTTAGTGAAAAGTCGCGTCAACATCACTGCCATAAAGTGCCAAATTGAGTGAGTAGCTTTTATTCATCTTTAAATATTTTCGTCGCAGCGGAAATTAAATTCACAGGTTTCTGGCCCGAGTCACTTAAGAGATTATAGATACTGTCACTGATACCATACGCGATGCATGAAAGACCGATACAGCGCAGTCTGTATCCCTGCACCTCTCAGCACATCCACGACCTCCTGGGGACCACCAAGAGCCCTCCAATTTGACAGCAAAGAGACCCACAAATATGAAGATGCAAATGTCGTTCCGACCTTGCACGATCTTTTCTGAATTTCTCCTAAAAAGCATCACGCAGCAAATGTCATCTCGCAAAGACAGGCCAGGGGGATATGGGAACGAGTGCCTCGGTGAAATGTTTTCTACTCTGCGGGTCATAGTCATAAAATCCTTTGAGATGTTACAAGTTAATCGACAAATCTCACATGAAGTATTACTAATGAAAAAATTCTTTTGCAGGATACTTTTTGACACCCTTGTTTTAGCAAAACTAACACCGATAGACGATTGTACATTTCAAGAAATTCACTTGAAGAAAAAAATTCAAGTTAAATTTGCAAGAAATTTACCGTTCCTACTAAAATCATGCCCCTTCATAGCAGAAAATAGTTAATAACGAAATCCGCTAAAACGAAGGCGTTAGTAAAAATTGAAAAACATTTCCATTCTAAAACTTTTTTGCACGAACATCGTACCTATATTGACTTGAAGTTTCGTTGTTTGAAAAGTGAGTTGACAGTTGAGAAGAGCCCAACTTGGACTCAGATTTTCTACGAAGTTGTACTTCATAAAAGTAACGGCAAAGTTCAAAGTGAACTAATCTTTCGATCCGAGGTGACCTTTCACAAACCATCTGTTCCTTATTTGCAGGTTACTAACGTATGAACAAAATATATTGTTTATTATACAGAAATCTTAGTGTTTTCATGATACAACTATTCCCATTTTCTGTTTTAAAGTTTCTGTTCCTTTAAACACGAAATTTTGCGTCACTAAATTTCTGCGCGAGTGCACGCAAGGTAGTCCGACAAGTGCTGGCTGAGACCCAGAATGATGGGCACGAGTGAAGGTTTTGCAATGTGTAGAATAAACACGCAGACTCGCTGGCAGCTAAGCGTGTTTACCTGTGGTGAGGTTTTGACTGATGGAAGGGAATGAAGTTTGGTAGTAATTACGTGGGGTGACAGCTGTGCTGGCGGGAGTAATGACGTCTGGTCGTAATTACTTGGGGTGACAGCTGTGCTGTAGGGAGTAATGAAGTCTGGTCGTAATTACGTGGAGTGACAGCTGTGCTGTAGGGAGTAATGAAGTCTGGTCGTAATTACGTGGAGTGACAGCTGTGCTGTAGGGAGTAATGAAGTCTGGTCGTAATTACGTGGAGTGACAGCTGTTCTGTGGGGAGTAATGAAGTCTGGTCGTAATTACGTGGAGTGACAGCTGTGCTGGCGGGAGTAATGAAGTCTGGCCGTAATTACGTAGGCTGACAGCTGTTCTGTTGGGGAGGTAATAGAGTTTGGTCGTAATTATGTGGGGTGACAGCTGTGCTGAGGAGGAAGTAATGAAGTTTGGTTGTAATTGCATAAGGTGACAGCTGTGCTGGGGAGAAGTAATGAAGTGTGGTCGTAATTATGTGGAGTTGCAGCTTCGCTGTAGAGGGTAATGAAGTTCGGTCATGACCACCAGGGGTGGGTGACAACTGTACTTTGAAGTAACGAGGTAATCACAAATGTTCAGATGAATAATGGTACGTATGTTTGCAATGCTACTCCACTGTTATTCTTATAAATTAATTGTAGTGAGCTGAAACAGTGATCGTACACGATCGTAGAAACATTGTTCAGAGGTCACAAGTTTTCCACGGAAAACGCAACGCAATTCTAAAGTAATGAAATAATCACAAACGTGTAGGCACTGGTACCTCATAAATGCTCATGAGCACACTGATGGTGAGCGCAGTGACGAGAGGTGAGCACAACACGCCTATGCTCCGTACGAGCGTGCAGCAACCTCCACCAGGCGGTGCAAGATGACACCGATAAGCAGTTTAGTAATTAGCGAACAAAACTGATCCTCTCACTTCGTTACCCTCACGACTTTCTGTGTCTAAGATCTTCACGAGAATGTCTGATAAAACTGATGCAGTGAGGGCTTTAATCCGGACATGCATTCAAAAAAGTAGGTGCAAAAAACTAGGTTTACACTAGGACTTTCATTATCAGTGTTATCAAATTGAATTTCAAAAATCGAAGTTCATCGATGCTGTGCCATCCATATTTGAAGGTTTGTCTATTACAAAGAAGACATACAAATAACTGAAAAATAACGAGTAAATTAGGTAATTTTAAATAACGTGGACAGTAACTTTGTTCTTGAACAAAATGTACAGATGGTTCTTCAAAGTACTAAGAAGCTGTACAAATGTTCTCTTTCTTGAAATCAAGCGAGATGATTTGTGAGTACGGCTCAAGATCGAATAACAACGTTTGATAACACAACAAAAATGCATTACTCATTTAATATCGAATACATCTCTTGATTTTCGTTTCTCTCCCAAATTTTCTGCGCACATTGAGTCTGACTATTTAGTTCAGGCCAGGGTGTTAGCAGCTGTAGTGTTTTGTACGATACATGGAGGTAGTACGTAAGACTTCGCACGTATACTCCGTAAAGCTCACACTTTGCCTCCAGATCAGGGAGGTTTCACTCCACCAAAATCAGCATCTGAAAAATTTCAATCATTTTCAGACGATTTCTCACAAATGTCGTGAAACGACATAGGTCATCGCTAATGCTTTGTATGTTACCAACCCAGCTGTACCAAGAATCATACATATATTCGTAATTAGCATGCACTGATGCCTGTACGTGATTGGTGACTGACTGAATGGGACATGGGAACAGCCAAGAATGTGTTACTGGACTCGTTACTGTGGCCATATTCTATTTTATTCTCTTCTCAGTGGACGGAAGCAGTGTAGTCTCAGTTTCTTCAGACTCTAGCATCACGTCGACGTGGTTCATATTAGCCCAGCAAGGCCAGCTACTTGTCCGTCCTGAATGGGTTGGATCACTTGAATGAAGACCGCTCTCCTCTATGAGTTACTTCGTTAGAAGTCTTCTATAGCTCATTTAGATAGACCCTACAAGTCCAAACGATCAACTTTGTTGTCTTAAATTAGATATTATTTAGATTGGCCACGGTTGCTTAAGTGAAAAATTTCTGTGATAAATCTATAATACGTAGAGGGACCCTACTAGCCTGGACGAGTAATTTCGTTATCCAAAATCTATTAGATCACTTAGCCCATGCTCGTCTAAGCCAACGACTTCTTTGATGGAAGTTTCTGATAAAACTTGTTTATTTATATAAACCTTACTTGCTCAGGCGAGTAACTCCCTCGCCCTGAAAATTGCAGATCATGAACACACGTAGGCTTTACTGGCTTCAGGAAGCCAAATATTAGCCCGAAATTTACCACATCGTTTTAGCAGTTAATTTTGCTTGCAAATACGATACACAACACAACTAGAACTGAACCTTTATGAGATGCTGTAATCTATACTATAATAAGAGCCGCGTCCGTCTGTCCCTGTGTCACACTCTTCTAATCGATAGCTTTGATAGCAACAAGGATAAAGCTTAAGTAATACAAGAAATCATTCTATTGCATTATTTTTCTGTGGCAATTCAATTCCCTTTCACTTGCATTATGGTATCCAGAATACACAATCGGTTTATTTTCACAAATAGAAACTTTCTTTTGACCTTTTTCTGTTGAAATTCATCATGATGCTTTGATATTTTTCATTGATAATACGAAAAGAAATGTTTTAAATTACTTTGACCACTAACCTGGCTACCACTTAGTGTAAGGCCAAAGATTTTGGAAATTGAGTTATTGTTTTCGGAATTGTGATTTTCTTGGAAAGCTTCGAAGAGATAATAGAGGATATTTCAGAATAAAATTACGGCAAAAAAGGCAAACGTGGATAGAAACGTGTCCAACCGTAAGAGAGAAGCAGCCAGACTTCGACAGCAAGGAAGACGCCGAAGACTATCGGACGAACAACGCGAAATGGCAAGACGAAGCAATGCTGCTCGCGTGGTAAAGTTAACGTGTACACATTGCACTAGATAATACAATGCATTGTATTGTCGATACCAAAGGCACCGAATCACTATAAAACACGCCATTTTTTCCGTTATTTGCTTTCTTCTCCCACTTGACCCTGTTATTGGTAGATAAAATAGAACATGGAAGTTCTGTATACATTCATGAAAAATATTTAGATTTTGATAATACCACGGGTAAAATGAAAAATGTATTTTACTTCATAGATCCTGAATTTTGCGGGTACACATTGCATTAGTTTAAGTAAATTCTACTCGAGACCAAAAAAATTAACCAGAATTCTCGATTTGTTTCTTCAAAGCAAAGATTTTTCTTACCTAAAACAAACGGAACTGAAAAATGTCTTTTCAAACTTCAATATATATATACTCAATTATCAAGTCGGTTTTAGGGCGAGCAAGAAAGCTTAATACAGTCCTTTTGCTCACATCCGTACTATAACATTAACTTGCAGTAAATGCTACTCTAATTTTATCAACAGCTTCCCATGAAAAAATTCATTCAAAGCACAATGATTCAGCATCAATCTTTAATACATTAGCCTTTATAATAAATCAAAATCAGTAAAATCTAAACCGTGGATATTTCACGGGAACTGTCTAGTTAAGTATAATAGCGATGAGAACAACACGTGAAACTAAAAGATGATGCGGATAAATTTAAAACAACGCCCGTTAGACAGCTTTGAAAGGAAGCAACGAGCCTTCAGCAGCATGGCGGGTGTCTAGTGCATATTCCGTAGAGTAAAGTGAGTTGTCATACGCCAATATGACTCACACAAATGTTGTTGTGAAATTTACTGTCGTTTGTTGCAGCGCTTCATGTCAAATTTAAGACCGCTGCCACTGCCAAATTGCGAGAAGAAAAATTCTGGACCAGACTAAAGCAAGCAGCTCAGCGAAACTTGAACAACAAGAGAACTGAAATTTTGAAAGCGAGAATTTCAGGCGGAGTAAAGGTTTTGAAGGCGGGCGAAGTAGGCGGCTCTCCTGCAGCCGATTACAGGCACTTCATAAATCAAGCTGCCGCTCCCTTCAGCATCTCCGCAATTAATTTAATGATAGACTAGAGAGAAAACAAAGCAGCGTGGCAGGGAACAAGCCACCTCACGGGCTCCACAGAATTTGATGGACTACGTTAGAGCGCTACACTTTTGAACAAGTGGATGCAAAGTGAAAGAGCGATTAGTAACTGCTAAAATAGAAGATCTCTGACATGCAACACAGTGCGGCAAGGGTAGATATCTTACTAGTAAGAAAAATTAAGTCAAGGCACCTAGGTCCACATAAATGGCACAATAAGGTGAGAAACACAAGACAAATGTTGCGTTGTTACAATGTCAGAATGAGCAAACAGACTCTCAGACGACTCGCAAAAACTATCTTGCTCATCATGAAGTATCTGTGAGAACACACCGTAACGAAGTCGAAGTACGACAAAATTTACGACAAAATTCAGAAAAGTGCGAAGACACGGAAACACCTTCTAACTTCACAATATCATGTTACAGTTCTTGATTGTCTTATCTTCTTCGCAGCCCTAATTCACATGCACAGTAACGTAGCCCTGTAACTGAGACACACGGACGTGTGCGAGAACATTTCTTTCAAACTGACTTGCGAATAAAAGTTTATGGTACTTGCCCTTTCTTCACCATAAACCTGTGCGATTATCGCTCAAGTAACGCTTATAAGAAACTTTATCTTCCTTATTGCAAAAAAATGTTACCTTAAACGTTTCCAATCTCCAATACAAGCGTGACGAATAAACCACAAAGAAATATTTTGGAAAATACGTAGAACAAACGAAAGAAAGACGCGGATCAGAGTTTGAAAAACTGCCCCGTAGCATATTTCCAAGTCCACTCAAGAGAATATTGACTTTTTGTTTTTGCCGTTATTGCTTGATGTAAACTTTCCAGTTGATGACATTTGGTAAGAATTTTGTAGCATTCCTTATTCACGTTTGATTAGCGTTGACACTGGACCTCACTCATCGCTTTTGACGCTTTCTGTTCTACAGACGACTCGGCTAACGTAGAGTTACACTCACAGAAAATCGTTCATTATTTTTTCAAATTATTTTCTACAATTTCATTACATTTATAATATTAGTGGATTGGTCACGTCAGCTAATTTTCCAGTACGAGAACAGATGTAAATTATTGCGATAAACTTTAGTTGCGAATAGTTAAACTTTAGTAAACTCATATTGCGAATTTGAAAATGAGTTAAACAGTAGCGCTGATGAGTGCAAAAGATGAAAATTGAATTTTCACTGACGTTCGCAAGTCAGTGAACACAATTTCTTACGTGATATCAAATAACAGAGAACGAAACAGGCAGAACACGATCGCATGGATTAGTCAGCTCAAACTGTATATTGAACTTTAACAAATTGATTAACCGCGTTATTTCGTTTGAAAAATAATTTAACCAATTTATTAGCTTAGATTTTTTCCCATTTCGGTTTTTATGACATATTTTCCAGTGAAAAAAAGGATTTTAGTGATTGCTATACATCAATAGAAAGTTGATCACAATTTCATAACATAAGAAAATCTTATTTAGCTAAAGAGGGACCACACTACTTAAAATTTATAACCTGACTCATTTTTGATGCACAAGCAAGTTTTTGTTAGCCGAAAAGTCACCGATATTTGGCCGCCATTAAAACACGAAAAAGATACGTTCAGAATCGCTATGCGCGTTCATGAATTTGTAAATAAAAACCGAATATGTATTAGATTCATAATAAAGACAAAAAGAGATAAAGTTTAAATTATACTTCCTGCAATTTGTTTAGTTGAAGTCAACTCCGCCATCCTCATGCGTCCTGGCACCTACCGGACATAGAAGCTGCTCTCAACGGTCACTTGGACTTGCCATGTATTCCAAGAACATCTCCCTTCCCGTGTTGGACAGTTTATGAACTACATTTTATTATCACTTAGATATGAACATATACAACGTATGAATATGGACAAGATATGACTATGTATGTAGAAGATATGAACATGGACAAGATATGGATAAGTGCATGAGATCAATATGTAATGTAGAAAATATGAACATGGACAAGATATGGATATGTGCATGATATCAATATGTAATGTAGAAAATATGAACATGGACAAGATACGAACGTGCACAACATACGATCATGGACAAGATACGAACGTGCACAACATACGATCATGGACAAGATATGAACAAGGACAAGATGTGAACATGGACAACATATGAACAAGACAAGATACGAGTGTGGAAAAGAAATGAAGATAGACAAGGTATGAACAAGAACTACTTATGAATACAACCTAAATAAAAACTAGATATGAACTACAATGTTCGCCCAAGTTCACTGACGCAGAGC
The DNA here is from genome assembly GCA_006783055.1 of Trinorchestia longiramus. Classification (NCBI taxonomy): domain Eukaryota; kingdom Metazoa; phylum Arthropoda; class Malacostraca; order Amphipoda; family Talitridae; genus Trinorchestia; species Trinorchestia longiramus. The sequence continues at coordinate 75,118 of VCRD01001393.1, forward strand.
CTGTTATGGTGTACTAACGTTGCTGCAATTGCTAAAGCGGCATTCATTCGCTGTGTTGTAACAATTGCTGCACATACTGCAGCATTCTGGTGTAGACAGGAGGACTCCAAGCCTGAATAATTACCGTAAATCAAACAATGATTCATATCGAAGCTTTGTGAGTAAATCAAGTGTAAATTATGTTCATCCTCGATTTAGATGTAATTATGAAATGCAGTTCTGATAAATCTTCGTAGTCGTGACGTTCAAATTAACGAAAAGAAAATCGCATAAAATATTCATGTGAACGGGGGTGTCGATTATATAGTGAGAACAAAAGCGACGACAGTTATCGTAATTTATAGCTTATTTTTCCATTGTTGTTAGAAATAACGAGAAGGTTGGTGAGGGAACAGGACGAGGTCACCGCTGCAAAAAACAAAGTATTTTTGTAGCTGTTAATGTAATAGTTCACAACCATTTTTCTGTTGGAAGGATTTTCAGCACGCACAATTGAATTGTACCTAAGTATCTCCTAGTTAGAGTTGCAAGTAGAAAGGTCATAAATGTAAGAAACATAAACCTACAATTGATATCAAATAATTCATTTATGGAGCTACGTTGAATTTTTTACAAGGAAATAACAGTGATTCGGCGCTGCTCAAGCAATAAATTCTAGTATTCGACAGTGCGCTTTTTCGAAGTATTATCATCAACCCAATATGAATTTTTTTTAAATAAGATTGACCTTCTACACCGAGCTTCGAAAGCATTTTCGGGTGGTCGATTTGCATTTTCAGGTGGTCGTAAAATAGTGATCTCTACATTCACAAACACAAACAAAACTAGTTAGTCGCAACCGAGGTTTGGGTTGCATGATTTGGGTCACCAAAAAGGATGAATCTGACCTTGCTCAGTCCACGTGATATAAGGTCATAAAACAACTTATAAACCATAGAACCGAGTGAGGCAGCTCGGATTGATAAATTTGGTACCTCTACGGGTGACCAGCGAACGCGGCATGAGCGGTGAAAGTTAAATTAATGGCTCCATTATGCCGCAATATTCTCTACCCTTCTTTAGTCCTTAAATTTAAAGTTAATTTATAATGTATTTTGTGGGCCTTGATATCCAGCAAGGGCCTTATCAAAGTGAACAAGGAACATGGTGGACAAATTCAGCATTTAGATAAGCCGACAAACACTGAATTAATGTCGCATATGATGGTAATTAGCGGGTATTCAGAAGATACGATGACACCGTCGCACAAATATGCTATAACTAACTCTCCGCACGTCTTGCCTAGCCGCATATAATTTGACATTCATATTTACAGCAACAATTGAACACTTATTAAGCAACGCAGCGGCTGATAAAAAAACGAAAATTATGATAAATACATTCCGTTTAATCGTTTTTATGTGTTCATCAGCCATTAGCGTCACTGAATTAGAACAGCTCGAATATAAGATTGAAATAGTCACGTCCAGACTAGAATGCAGTCTAAATTCAACTCAGTTTCGAAGATTAAAATATGCCATACCAAGACGAACTTTAACAAGTGGAGACTCTGTTCAGTATGTAATGAATTTATAATTTACAGCGCACTCAGCATGTTGCACTATTCTAAAGCCCCTGTCACTTTATTATAAAGTTAAGGGTTGGATCACACAGCAGTTCAAGGGCCTCAGATGTCGCACATAAATTTTACAGAATGAAATTCCCTGCTGCTTGATGTAAATTTATGAACTCGGGCTCTTTTTTTCTGATTATTTACCTTGCTTCAGAGAACTGCACCCCTAGTCTGCCGTGTTCAACCACTCTCGCCACCCAGAACTGAAGTACGGAAAAGGGACGAATTCCTCAACCATGAGCGTTTTCACCGATATACAGCCCAGGTCTTCGTTCCCTCCACTCTTACGTTACCCGTAGTTAGCGTCACATAAATGACCACAGCTGGAATAGATATCAAATCTGAGTTCGTATTCAGGAAATGCAATAATTCCGGACCAGGCACGACTAGAGACAGCTCAGATTCAATTAGCGCTCTCAGTTGGTCGGAGTGTATCTAGTGACACGGCAAAGATGTAGGCCAATTAACAGATGCCCGGAGGTCAGTTGTGCTAGGCTTGCCACGGTCATCAGGGTCGCTGTTACAAGCAAAAACTTGTGCCTTGCAAGTCGTCTACGCTAGCCTATAAATGGGAAATATTCAATAATCTCTGGATACGGATTCTCAACATGAAATAGTCTTGACATGGTAATTACATATTCAAAAGTACATAATCCAAGTCAAGCTCTAATTTTCATAATACTTACAAGCAATAAATTTCAAATTTAATACCACACATGGGCAGTCGTAGGCAAGCTGCTCCATGACATACATTTGCATACATTGAAGAGTGCAGCGAGTTCCTGAAACGAAGGGTGAAATTCAGAGTCACAGCTTACGATAAACCACACACGTCACTGGATTTTTTAAACATATTACAGGTTTACTATTTGAAATCAGCTTATATTCATTAGAGTGAAACTGACGCTCACTGGTCAGAACTATGTTTGGTCTTATGAACATAAACAGGCAGTTTTTCCAGGCGTTTACGAGGAGGGTGGATAGGATAGCTGCAACAGCGGTTCTCAGTGCGAGCACAGGCTTGATTGTGGACTTAGCTCAAACTTGAGTAAGAGGCGTGAGTAGAGCAGCATAACTAAGTCATCGCACCGCTGCAATTAGTATTAAAAGAAGAGTCATGAACTCTCAAGCAAAGTCCCATATCATGAAACACGTGAGAATTATATTATTTAAAGCTTGCTAAGGGATGTTAAAGTAACATGATAATAAAAGATTAAAACATGAGTGGAGACTACGCTGAAATGTATAAATTATTTTTGTGCACTCCAGTTGACAAACTATTTGATTCCTACTAATATAATTCTAGACAATTCAAAGCATCTAGCAAAAACTCGAATTTAAGGACAGTCCGCACGCAAAAAAAAATTGAGTCAAAATTCACAGTGAAATTCAGTTTACATGTACGAGTCAAAATTCTGATTTTACGAGTGCATTCAAAGGCCTGACAATACGCAGGAATGTCGAAAATCAAGCTAAAGATTAAACTAGAAATTAAGGTAGAAATCAATCTTGAAATGAAGCCAAAAACTGAACACGCAGTCGCAGAGACAACGGCCGCCACAAGCTGGCAGTGATAACGAGCGCAGCGTTGATTAGCGCCATACTTGCCGCAATGTTGCACAAAAACTACAAGAAAAAACAGCACTTGGTGACCTCGCTAAGTTGGGAGCACTCCACGAATATGCTTATCTGTTCTGCCATCTTCCTAAGAATTAAGAATAAAGAAAATTCAAATAGATATAAGTCCCATTCAAAATTTATAAAATCTAAAACGAATAATTGGATAAATGCACCTAAACCTAGATTCTGTTTACATTTACATGATTTGAGCGTAAAGCAAATGAAAATCAAAGATTTGTTCGCTTTATGAGCGACGAACAAACAAAACGCACTTATGCATAAGAGTGAAATTTCGGCCACTCGCAGATATCGAAGAAGAAAAAAGGATGAACTATGAAATACGGGATATACAAACCATAAAGAAAACCCACAACAGATTCTATGCAAGGCAGTAGAGTTGAAGCAGCGTCAGGATCTCTCACCTCCGGGATTTATCGACAAGGAAAGATATTCAATTTACATTTCTGAAGGCAAACATAACAAATTGAAGAACCCCTAACAGCGAACATACAAAAACCTTCATAATCTAAGTAAGGAATAACTTTTGTGTTAAGCTCTTTATTGTCCCATTACCAACAGAGCTCTCAAATGTAATAGCACATTTGCAGGTTCACTAATGAAAATTTGGGACTGTTTTGTGCTGCAAGACGCAGTCGTGCACGCAAGGACACCTGCATGCAGATGTTGCTCACGACAATATCCCTTACCTGGGCAGGCCACCTGCCAGGTCTACCTGAACGGACATTCAAGCTATGAAAAAGCCCTATGCAGTTTTAGACTCACAGCAACATGTGACTTACTGTAGGCCTGTCAACTGGTAAACATGGCCAGTTCAGCCAATACTTTAATAGCTTCACAAACGAGGTTTTCAGTAGTCTGTCACGCAGTAATTAATAGTTAAGGGATAAATTAGTCAAAATATCAGTAGTGTCAAATCATTCATTCCTTTTCTGTAGAACTTGAGTTCAGCAGTGAAGTTACGTATTGATAGACTTTACTACTTCCGGTTGATCATGCGTAACAATCGTGCGCCAATATATGCGAAGTGGAAAGTACTCAGATTTCAAGTTCAGAAAAAGTCTTGTATCAAAAATGGTTAGGCATGAAACTTCATCCGTGCACATGCTAGTAAGACACTTCTGCAATGTAAATATATTCTAACAACTATTTTCCAATTTCTGTAACGACCGTCGTCTGCGCAAAGGCGTTCAACCGTGGCGAAGATCATCTGAAAGGAACAAAATATATGAGAACAACCAGACCCAGTGGAAATACTGGTGTGCGAGCTGTGCTGTATGCCGCCACCTCCGCTACAGAGAACAGAGAAGATCAAACATCTGTTCCCATAACAGAGTCCTGCAACATGTTGGTTGCTGAATCAACAGTGGGCCACTCAAAGTAGTGGACGGAACGCTAGGTAGTCCCAAGCTACACTATATCAGTAAACACTATCAACGTACCCACTACCGTGAGTACAACATGTTGCAGGAGTCTCAGGGATCAACATGAGCTCAGGAATCCTATTTTGTACTTGAGCATCTCTAATTCCTTCAATTTACACTGAAAGATGACCTTTTACCACTGACATGCGATGGAAGGAATAAAAGCACGAGCATTAGGGTATAGTTAACAAAAATGAAGAAAAGGTTTCAGTTAAATTAATTATCCTTCCTACACGTCCTCGAAAAAATTCAAATCAGAGATAATGAGGCATTTCTAAGCAACAATCCTGTAGTGAAATCAGCATTGATTAGCATTTCACTGCCCAGGGATCAAACTCCGCACTCGTATGTTTCTTTGCGCCTGAGTCTGTACGTGGAATCCAGCTACCGTGTTACAATTAGCATAATGTGTCGGTCAAAAGGGACACACAACTAGTAAAGGTTTACAGCTTCGCTGACAAACAGGACCGTATACGTTTAGAAACACACTCCTAATGCTATTCTAAAATGGCTTAAGATCATCAAGTAAGCGCAGGTAATTTTCCTTAATGGACTTTAACATAAAGACCATCCTGTCCACGCCCCCCAAGTCCGTGCAAGCAGGCGCTGCTAGCGAGCGCGTAACATTTATGAGAGATTATGGACACTGAAGCCGCCGATACAAAAAGCAACGCGGTAGAATATAAAGCCCTCAAGTGCACAGTCATAAAGAGCTGCACGGACGACACAAAGTCGCTAAAAAAGCGAACACGATACCCTATCTCAGTGCAGCATCTACCTCAGCTCCCATGACTTACGAGCCTCGGACGCTCGCATAACCTCAGAATGCTGACCTCTCATCACAGCGACCTCCTTGGTGGTGGACCCAAGCCATTGCTAGCCCCCCACAGGGACTCTCAGAGTGAATGAATTACAGCCATGTGAAGTTAGAAGACGTTTGACTCCATAAACTTTCAGCTCATTAGTGGGTCAGCAGCGCGGCAAGCAGGGAGCGGTCGCGGACCACTGGTTTCTAAACGACAGTCGTGGGGTGATGTACGGGTAACTTATTCCTTTAAATGACAGTCACGGGGGTGATGTACGTGTAACTTATTCCTTTAAATGACAGTCACGGGGGTGATGTACGAGTAACTTATTCCTTTAAATGACAGTCACGGGGGTGATGTACGGGTAACTTTTTCCTTTAAATGACAGTCACGGGGGTGATGTACGGGTAACTTATTCCTCTAAAGGACAGTCACGGGTGCCATATACGGGTAACTTATTCCTCCAAATTCCAGAGCATACACCTGGTAAAGTATGGCAGGGCCTATAAAATTCGATTGTCACACTTGCATGATCAAATTAAAGACGACAGTGGCCTTCTTGTAATCACCATGAGTAGATGCCAGCCACGCCTGTAGACATAGTAAACGCGCCTCCATTTTGAGATGCGGACATCAGTGGTCGAAAAAAGGTTAATCACGAATTATGTTTACGACTAAACTACAAGAGCCGGGACACCACGGTCACAAAAAGCCACTC
>VCRD01001393.1:82004-102457 GCA_006783055.1 Trinorchestia longiramus
GGATGCGGTGTTCAGGATGTGGTGTTCAGGATGCGGTGTTCAGGATGTGGTGTTCAGGATGTGGTGTTCAGGATGTGGTGTTCCTGATACTGTTCACATGATGTTCAGTGCTCTGACGCTTTCGACCTGTTCGCTCTGCTTAGGTGATTCTGCCTTGCACCATCTCTAACATTGTTTACTTTCTAATCCGATGCACTTATACACCATAATTTTTTATATCGTTTATTTCACAACTTTTTGCACTATTTATTTCAAAATTCGTGGCATTGCTTTCGACGTGAATCCAAGTATACAACACATAGCCTCGTTGGGTTTTAAAAAAGATAAATTGAGAGTGTGGTCTCCATCTTCTCCAGATGGGAACCCAATTTAAAATTGGTGCGCCATTCATACAACGGAAAAGTTATGAAACACGATGGCAATTTACTTCAAAAAGTAGCACTAGCAGGACCATACAAGTTGTTTCCAAATGTTTTAACTGCTGTAATCAAAAAATTAACAGATTTAACTAACAGTAACGTCTTCGAGGACATCAAATCTAATGAACTTAACATTATAAAAATCATCGTATGTAATTATTGTTTAATAAATGTGACCATTTCCTTATTATTCATAATGTACATCAATATCTGTAATTTTAATTCTCGTTCGCCCATTTATTTTTTGCCAAAAATTTATAGGGCTGATATCGTGAATTTGAAATAAACTGAATTAAAAAATTAGGCAAAGTTGATTCTACAAAATAGTTTTACTCAAGATTCTCATTTTTTCCTGGACACATTCTGAGAAATACAATATGCTACTAGAGTCTGTCTTTATTTAATGAACGCCAGTTTAATTTCAAAACATAAAAGCAACAGAATGGATTAGAAGAGCAAAGGCTACATTGAATCGCTCTATCATTTGCAAAATCAAAACGCTCTATTATCCGCGAATTGAAAAATGTTCAATAAATCGCAAAATCAGAAACGGTCAATAAATCTCGAAATTAAGGACGGCTCAATAAATCGCAGGCCCCGACACACTATTAATCGTACGGGAAGCGCGCGCTGGCGAAGGTAAGCAAGCAGAAACATCGACCACGATCTGTAAAATGCGCGCCGTGGGCTGTTCGTAGCACAGCACCCCGTACCTCCTCCCTCATCCAACACGGCTCCCTCCATCCAAGTACGGTGCCCCTCATCCATGCATGACACCCTCATCCACGCATAGTGCCCGCCGTCTATGGACGACGCCCTCCATCCACACATGGCACCCCACTGACGCACACCAGGTACAGGCAGCAGCTTGAAAGTTGGGTCATCAGGTACAAAAGACGAACGACACTTAACAACCCCTCGTGCGCAATAATTTTTTTGAAAGTTAGTAATCAGGCTTCTACATAATGCAAGCGTGCCGCTCCTCCCTGCAAACTCGATTTTCGAAAACTACACTCCTTCTGCAGTGGTTGCACTAAGAATAGTTTTTAACTGCGGTTCATCAAATTTTTGAGTGAGGCAGTGTGTGCTCCGTAAGGCAGCGCAAGCAAGCAAGTCACCACAGCTACAACATTATCTACAGATAGTGATACTAAAATAAATAATACAAATGAAATATTTAATCGTTATATTTTAATAAAATAAAAGTGACAATGATACGCCATAAGTTGAACATTTGTATCTATTACTTCAAATGTTCAAAATGCTTTCCTAATTGATTCCTGAGCAGCTCTGTTTTTTCTGGTGTAGCCCATTATCTTTCTAACATCCTCCTCACTCATGTTGGCAGTGAAGTAATCCACAATAAGTTTCAACTCGGGCAGAGTGCTAAGCTGACACCTGACGATGTGTGCCAGGGCCTAAGCTCAGAAAGCGAAGTAAAGGAGTGACAAATCTGGAGAGTAGGAGGCTTATCGGATCCATCGAACTTGAAATTAATCTGCCACCAAACTTTGATTCCATTAACTGACAACATAGATACCTATGTTTCATTAAATGTAGCGATTAAACATTTTTCATTAATGATTTTTTTACCGCTATCTGTTGACTATAATGTAGGTTAAAATCAAATGTAAAATGAGCATGCACTTGTGTGGCTCGTCAATACATAGTCATGGAGTCACAAAGTTTCCATTACTAATTACACCTGATATTTTCCCTTATGCCTATCGCTGGGCTGCCTACACCAATACTTTAACTTGCTGCTCCAGACCGCGCATCTATCGATTAAAGTATGAAAAGAGACGATTTGCTGCCTTTCTTAACAAATTTATGATCGATTTTACTCGAGAGCTAAACTCCTTAGCAAAGAACTTGGTTACTTAATGATGTAGACATCTTCACACAAACTCTGGTGATCAGTCGTGTTTGATATTAGTTTTAAGGTCAGAGGCTAATACGAAAAAAAAATAAAATACAATAAAAAAAACATTTTCTAAAACATATCATTTTCTGAAACATATGCAATAGGGTTCAGAAAATCCGAAAAAATCATTCTACTATAAAGAAGCCGACGTTCAATTAAAAACAGCGTTAGAATACAGAAAGTTTGTGCACAAGTCCTAGTGATAAAGGCATCCCAATCCTCCTCAAAGCAAGCAATAATGGCAAACGTTTTTGCACCTCAACTAATATTGACTTTAAATGATTTTTAAAATTGCCAGTTTACGCAAGTTGAGCGTGTGTCCGGCATGCGTGCCCAGACACACCTGAGTTGCCGGCACCCATGAGCGTGTCACAAGCAGCGCGCGTGTCCTACATGCATACCCAGACTCACTTAAGCTGTCGGCACGCATGAGAGTGTGGCTTGCGGCACGTGCGTCAGGCATGCGTGCCTAGACACACCTGAAGCTGCGACACCAAGCACGGGTTGGACGCACCCCGTTCATTCGAGCATAAAAGAGCTGCTCGTCAGTAATGATCTCCGATCCATCACACTTGACGACTGCTTGAAACGTATCGAAGATCTTCCCTCAATGGGAAACTTTGCTCGGCGAGAATCAAAAAAAAATTGAGGACCTGTTTTTATAGCCGACACGAAGTCCGACAAGGCGCAGTTTGTGTTGGGTTGCAGCTGCAGTTTTTCGCTGCAGCGATTTATCAAGAGACCGATCAGAGGGTGGGCACTGCCGCACAAGTCGTCAATTGAACAGAAGTGGGCGCACCTGCACACACACTGCACACTCTACACAGTGTGCAGCACACATACACAAAGAGTACACTTTTAAGTGGCAGCGTACTAGGTCATGAATGCATTAATGAAAGAAAACGCAGGTGTAAAGTGCAAAAAAAGCAAGTACAGTCGTGCCGTGTAAAAAAATAACACGAACTGAAGGTGCACTGTGCAAAAAACACGAAATGAAGGTGTAGCGTGTAAAAATAGCACAAAATATAGGTATCCCACGTAAAAAAAGAACAAAATACAGGTGTCTCGTGTAAAAAAGCTCAAATCCATCTTGCCCGTGTAAAAAAGCACAAAATACAGCTGTCCCGTGTAAAAAATGCCGATGTCCCGTGTAAAAAAACACAAAATGCAGATGTACCGTGCAAGAAATAACATCAAATGAAGGTATACCGTACAAAAGACACTACGGCAACTTTCATTCAGGGAGAGACGACAGATAGAAATAATGAGGCATGTTTGAGTGCACCAAGAACGGTCGTTAAGCCTAACATTAGAATCAGCACAAATGCTCTTTAAATTGCACAAATATAAATTGTCCTGCAACAAAGATCGTCCTAAGGAGACAGGAAGAGACTGCATTTTAAATGACGTCGTAAACAAGATTGCGAGCGAGAATAAAAAGTCCTAGGACTGCAATTTAATAGCTGGAATTCAATTGGAATGCAAATGAAATGGGAAGTGGAAAATATTAATAAGTGTCAGTTAAAATCTGGTGAGCCACAAAGATCGTAGCATAAAATTATATAATCCACAGCAATATTGCGAGAGAAGGAAGAAACTATTAAAAATAAAAAAGTGTCATGATTACGAAGAGAAAGTAGAGGCAAACAGAGTCAGGTACTACAGGGTGAGGCAACATAACTTCTTTTTTTCAAAGCAAAACACTTTGAAAAAAGGAAGTTATGTTGTCGCCCCCTGTATGCCCTGTGATGAAACAAAAATACAAGACGATCTTGAAAATATTAACAAAAACACGCGTTGGCTATCACGTTGAAAATAAAAGAGTGAATGAACAAGTAATGCAACTTCACTTTAAAATGAAACAAACACCTGTTTCTCACAACCAAAGCTGTGAAATCTGTCGTGGGTATCACAGAGAAGCAACCTCCATAGATGCGCCTTGAGGGATAAACGCTTGTAGCTTTGTAGGACGCAGTGTTAGGGGAAACACTGCAAGTCTCGTCACGCTAGTGTAAGCCAGGCTAGTGTAAGCCAGGCTAGTGTGTGCCAGGCTAGTGTGTGCCAGGCTAGTGTAAGCCAGGCTAGTGTAAGCCAGGCTAGTGTAAGCCAGGCTAGTGTAAGCCAGGCTAGTGTAATTCACACTAGTGTAACTCACACTAGTGTAACTCACACTGGTGTAAGTTACGCAAGGATATTTAAACAAAAACTGATAGGGACGCACCTTAGTGAGGAGATAATTATATATACTCGTACGTAGCCCAACTAATACGAAGCATCTGATTAAGCAGTTTCGCAACAGAAGTCTGGTCTACAGAGTAGAAATGAGAACTCGTTTTAAGCAGGAAACAACTGTTCAAAAACCACGAGTTCCATCATGGAAACAAATTTCACTAGAAGAACTGCCAGTTTCAAACTCGTAAACTACCTCCAACCCTACACTTCGCGGCCAGATAGCTACTTAAAAACTGTTGTTTAATTTTTCAGCGGAGGCATTCGCCCCTCTTTAAGAACTTATCTTTTTTATCCTGGTATTCTCTTCCGCGGTGCAGATGCAGAAAGGGTCACCGATGTAATCAGTAGGATCCATTACTTACTCACTGAGAACTACCCCACTGGTAACAATAATGCTAATAGAAGCCATGTCAATGAAAGCAGTTCATCAGTTTTGGCCTACGCTAAGCATTCGTTGAAAGTTTCATAGGTAAGCATTTTCATGGAAATCAGCTGCAGTACTATCAGTTCTGGAGATCGATTGCGAGTTTCAGTCGTTTATGGTCGAGAAGGGGACCATTTGATCCCATGATGCATACCATTAACATCGAAAAGTCAATAATCAGCGAGCCTCATCATCAAACTCGACTGAAAATTACCGGTGAGATGGGCTGTATAATTTGCGAGAGGCTCTCCAAGCTTGGGCCGTTGTCAGTGACTTGATACTGAAGAAACGTAGAGGTTATCGCACACATTCATCAGGCAAAGGTTAACAACGTACAGATAGTGGGCTTATGTGACTATTCTCCTGTTTTTAACTCTATTTCTCTAAGGGTTATTTAGCGTGTGGAAACTTCAACATAGACCCTCGTAAACTTCGTCATAACTTCAAGACAGCTTCATTTAGCTTCGTTGTCTAAGCGATGAAAATTTTGCGCCGTTGTCTAAGCAAGGCTGTCTTCCAGACGTGTCCATACGACAGCTGCCCTGAATATTTGTGAACTAGAAGCATATTTTTCAACAGAATACATTACACTGGCTGGCCATCAACGGCCACCCACTCAGAGTCGTCAAACCGCGGACCAAAAACTGTTCCTAAATTTGTAAAAATTAGGCCTGCTGAATCTGACCCAGTCAGTTACCCAACGAGCGTTATTCTTGAACTAATTAAGAGGTATGATAGCGTAAATGTGATGTGCAACTGTCATTACCTTAAACACTCGAGATCGGCGACTCGTATGAGGCAGCAGTGATTTACAGCTCAGGGAAGAGTGACCTGCTATGGGCGGAGAGCGCCCTTTGCGTGTTTAAGGAGGCGCGACTCTGAAGGTGTGGCGCGATCGAAGCACAAAATTAGGGAGTGTGGAGCACACTTAGCAGCAGCAACTCCCTCCGGCATTGAGACTTTTAACGCTCCCATGACCACGACTTGATGCATCAGCAACATTGAAGTCTCTGTAAGCCACTTCGCTGTTCGACGCGTGGGGTCGTAAGCGGTGGCGTTCGCGCAATTCAGGTTATTGTGTCCAGTGTCATCCAGAAACGGCCGTAAAGATTCACAGCTTGCAGTGAAGCAATTTGCAACTGAGCGAAGAATCATGGCGCTATGTGCTGATGCTCCCGTGAGAATTGACACCCGAATATCGCCATGCATAAGTAATGTTGTATGAGTAATGGCGCATGCAGCGCCATGCATGAGTAATGTTGTATGTTTGCGATAAATAACGTAGACTTTGAGCAGAAGGACGTATAAAGAACGTGTGGTCTTTAAGCAGAATGACGTATAAAAACGTGTCTTTGAGCAAAGTGATGAATAAATAATGAGTGATGTTTCAGCAGAGTGACGCATAAATAACATGTCGTCTTTGAGCAGAGTGACGCATAAATAACGTGGGGTCTTTGAGCAGAGCAACGCATAAATAACGTCCCGTCTTTGAGCAGAGTGATGTGTAAATAATGCGTTGTTTTTTAGCAGAATGACGTAAAAATAACGTGTCGTATTTTAGCAGAATAACGTATAAATAACGTGTCTTTGATCAGAGTGACGTATTAGGAGTAATCTAATACCGTATTTGTATGCCAACTACCGCATCAGATTGAACAGCTACATCAGATACTAGAAATTTCCACGCCATGCAGGGACAACTTTACATGAGCAGACCTGTTGCTACTTTGTTACTTTGCTTTACAAGAAGGAACGCATTAACACGTTAAGTGCGATACGACCCACCGGTGGGTCGCTCAGGTTAGGTTCTGTAATTTTTTCAAAGCTTTCTAGTGACTGTGTGTACAAAGTAAAGATTTGCACCGGCTAGACAATCGCACTCAACGTGTTAAGCTAGAGGAAAAAAATTTAATGATAGCACCCAATTGTGAAAAATTAAGCTCTCATTATAGAAGAAGGACGATCAAAAAAGATGCATCGTATCAACTTTGCAAAATTAACAATTTATTAATTGTGGCAAACTTGGGTATAATAAGCAAGTAATATGACTTTACGATGTTGTGCCACAAACCTGCACGCATCAAACACCTGTACGTATCAAGAACCTGCACGTAAAAGAAACCTGCACGCATCTGAACCTGCAAGTGTCAGCAGAGGCGGTTTCCAGAGAGCGCTTAGCTTAAGATGACCACTGTCTCACACTTAAAAAACTTAACAAAATGTCAAGATGCGTTCCTGTGATTCTAACACGTACAGTAGTCTCCTCCACATCCTAGCACGTGCTAACCTTAGTAGGAAATTTGCAATGGAAATTACAATTATTTGCCCTAGCCTTCGCAGATGAATGTCTACTCAACGCTAAGCTTACTGGAATAATTCCTAGACCTACACCTACATACCGCATGCCATTGCTATTGAAATCGTACCAAATGAATGATGCTCTGTATGCTGGAGACTTTTACTTCATACTTTTTGATTGCTCCTATAACTGATGCGTTTTTTTCTTAACACTATCTGTTAAATTGCAAGCAGTCATCATTGAATTTTCAGCATACCATTCCCTGAAAGGAAACATAAAAATAGAGCTCTCAACCATTGCAAATTTCCTACTGCATTGCTACAGTTGAATTTATTCATGTTCGGAAGAAACAGGAATTCATTCAAGCAGAAGTAAAAATTCTAGTTCGTTCAGTATAGATCTATTCATGTAACTGGTCCTTTAAACACGCATTCGAATACAAAGTCATAAAGAGAAGCTGTTGCGAGACGAGAAGCGGTCAACCAGGTGAGTTTACAAATGACATACGAGGGTGCGGACGAAAGCTCAAATGGAAGCCCAAAAAGGAGCGAGGGTAGTGAATATAGTCATTCGAAGGCACGTCTCGTAAAAACTTCAATAGCCAAGCTTCAGATGACACCAACGGCTGAATTAAAATTCTCCAGCTGCTCTATAATAAGTCACTAGACTCGATGCATATCAAGGCATCAGATTGCATCGTCAATTATGCCGCAAATTTCTTTCGAGGAATCCGCTTATGCTAAACGAGATCCAGAGTTAATTCATGGCTCAAGATTTGAACAGGCGTGAAAGCCTCCCAGACCAGCTTGTATATGTAGGCCCACGGGCACAATATCTGACTAATTGTCGAACGTCCAAACGAGAGCAGAGAGCTTGCGATTTCCAAATTTACCTTGGTGCCGCGAACTAGAATTTCTTCTCGAACATGTATACAAGAACGAATGGTTCTTAAAAGAATTATTGCCTATAATTTTAGTGCGAGATTCTTAGCAATTGCCTCGCACTCGTGTCATAATAGTTCCATTATGCTGCAGAAATTTGCTCTTTATCAATAATTACCGTGAATAACATCTAATGCACATCTCTCTCCAATTGAGATACGAGGTTTATCCTTCCCACTTACCAGTTATTGAAACGCTTTCAGAAATAACAGGACCTCCCAAGCAGAGTGGCATAGAGATGATAAATACCCAGATGCAACAAGCCACGCACCGACGGTATGTATAAGGGCCACTCATACATGTCTCGGATCCCCAGCATTATTAATGACTCACAAGCAGAAGTGTCAAACTTTATACCCTTCACTGAGAGAACTCATGCAAATTAGGCAAGCTGGTGCCACTACAAGCGTTCGAGTCCGAGAAGCAAAATTCATTGTAGAGACCTCCGTCTGTTCATATCTGATATGGACGATTTAACTGCCAAAAACAAGATGCCGTCAGCTATACACATCAGACAGTCGGAATAATTCCAAGCAGCCGTCAATGTAGACGTGCGTAGAAATGGTCTAGGTCTCCGGGGCTTCATCATGTTGGCGCAAATTGATTTTATCTTCTTGCATCTTAAGCAAAAACGGCAAGCATTTGGAATTGCACATGCTCTCTCAAGACGAACTGAATCGTAAACTTGCGTTCCATTTTTAGAGCTGTAGATCCCAGTAACATCTACAGTGGTACTTTATTAGCTCTGAATCTTATATTGGAGACCAGTAAAATTTGCCTCACGTCGTCGATTAATCTTTGCTTGAAAATATTCATAGGAACTTGATAGAGGTCAAGTTCCCTAACCAGGTTCGAAATAACAATAGGAAGATTTATGGTGACGTTTCTCCTGAATAATCACCTTAATAAGTAAGCACAGTTCAACCATCTCTCACATAAACTCTATAATAAGTAAGTACAGTCACATGATCTGGCATAAATATCACATTAGGGATCAAAACTTGGGAATGTTGACAGCTTTTCAGTACGATGAATTAAAGCAAAATAATGTGAACAACTGTACTGATTAATTAATAATATACAAATCAACAGATTGATTAAGAAGAGTGCAAATTAAAGGCCTCAGAGGAAAGTGGTCATTGAATACCGATTGGAAAAAATAATTCACCAAGACAAGGATCTGGCCAACAAAACAGTAAATTAGGCGACTAGTAAACTAGTAAACCAAATTATTGATGTACTAGTAAACTAGACTATGAACTAAGCTTCTAACTCACTAATCAACTCAACTTGCAATATCCTAGTAAGCTAACCTACGACATAAAATGCGTACTAGTAAAGCAAGCTACTACATAAAATGCGTACTAGTAAAGCAAGCTACGACATAAAATGCGTACTAGTAAAGCAAGCTACGACATAAAATGCGTACTAGTAAGGCAAGCTACTACATAAAATGCGTACTAGTAAGGCAAGCTACTACATAAAATGCGTACTAGTAAGGCAAGCTACTACATAAAATGCGTACTAGTAAGGCAAGCTACTACATAAAATGCGTACTAGTAAGGCAAGCTACTACATAAAATGCGTACTAGTAACGCAAGCTACTACATAAAATGCGTACTAGTAAGGCAAGCTACTACATAAAATGCGTACTAGTAAGGCAAGCTACTACATAAAATGCGTACTAGTTAGCCAAGCTACTACATAAAATGCGTACTAGTTAGCCAAGCTACTACATAAAATGCGTACTAGTTAGCCAAG
Source organism: Trinorchestia longiramus (assembly GCA_006783055.1). Classification (NCBI taxonomy): domain Eukaryota; kingdom Metazoa; phylum Arthropoda; class Malacostraca; order Amphipoda; family Talitridae; genus Trinorchestia; species Trinorchestia longiramus. The sequence goes on from VCRD01001393.1 coordinate 92,005, forward strand.
CTACTACATAAAATGTGTACTAGTTAGCCAAGCTTCTAATATGCGTACTAGAAAGCCAAGCTTCTAATATGCGTACTAGAAAGCCAAGCTACTAATATGCGTACTAGAAAGCCAAGCTACTAATATGCGTACTAGAAAGCCAAGTTACTAATATGCGTACTAGAAAGCCAAGCTACTAATATGCGTATTAGTAAGCCAAGCTACTAATATGCGTACTAGTAAGCCAAGCTACTAATATGCGTACTAGTAAGCCAAGCTACTAATATGCGTACTAGTAAGCCAAGCTACTAATATGCGTACTAGTAAGCCAAGCTACTAATATGCGTACTAGTAAGCCAAGCTACTAATATGCGCACAAGCGAGCCACGGTACAGGTACACTTACATGTTCATAAGCGTCAATTAAGTGTATGTTTTTCTAAGTGCTTTTCCCTTGATATGGAGCTAGCTCGCCTACGATCACACGCATCCAGCATACCTAACATCCTACCTGAACAAAAGAGAAGCAAACTGTGCCGAGACTCGTTACAAAAGTATGACCCGTAAGTCTTTGTATGAAGTGTTCTTCTAAGTAATTACAGGGATCAAGGAAACAAGAAGGCCATTATTTACAAAGGAATGCATAAATACTAATTGCTTTAAAATTATGATGAAGACAATAGAAGGCATTTATCTAATGAAATATATATAAATAAGATCTTAGCTAAGTCAAAAGAAAACAATGCGGCAGTGATTGCTTTGACTCTACAGGATTACTTTAATTATCTAATTATCAATTGATTACTGGACAAATAAGTACATCCTTCGGCTTTAACAGAAGAATAAATACTGCAAGATTACTTTAAAATCAATTCCGGGGAACAGCACACTAAGAAAAAATCAAAGTAAAATAGCAAACAATGTTGTTGTAAGCTAACCTTGTGTAGCGTATTTTCTACGTAAAGAAGTTTGTTCAGTTAAATAATAATACAATAATACTTACGAACTGCAAATCAAAATATCAAAATTTCAATTGAATGAAGAGCAAAGTATATTATGAAGCTCGAAGTCCAAATTGCCAAATTTCGCACAAAAGCAGCCTGCTACGTCCAGAAATGAGTCGACGCGGGAGGCTTTCAAGCAACGACGACCGATCAAGAACATGAGAGGTTGTTTTCCACATTGTCATTGAATGAGTGCAGAACTGCCAAAAACACGCAGCGACCACAGGCTTCGTAGGACAGGCAGCTGATGTTAACTCTCCTGCGGACGTTAATTGTTATGCTTGAATTTGGTTTAAGAAAACCAGCAGCACTTAGCCAGCAGGGATACCGACGATTATTAGTCGAATGTGTAGTTGAGATTGAATATTAAATAAAATTGGTCAATTGGCCAATAGTTGAAATATAACATAAAATAAAGCTGGCCAATCGAGCGTGTAGTTGAGCTTAACGAACATGAGCGGTATTCTTGAAGAGAAAGCACCTGGTATGAAAATTGAATTTTAGTACGAAAAAGACAATTCTCAGCGTAACTGAGATGAACCTTTCCACGCCCCACACAACCACGCAGCGTAATTACAGAGGCCAAAAGAACTTAATTTAGCATGTTGACAAGCGGCAGCAGAGAAATCAATGCATTATTGCTAGCAAATTTTTCCTATAATTGCGCCAGATTTTCGTGTTCATTGTACCAAAATTTCGTGTTTATTGCTCCAGAATTTCGTGTTTATTGCTCCAGAATTTCGTGTTTATTGCTTCAAAATTTCATTTTTACTTTATCGTAACTTCGTGTTTATAACACCGAACGGAAACACAGTGTATTATTGCTCCGGAATTTACTATATTTTGTACAAAAAGAAAGAATAACAATCAACGGGACAGAGAATAATATTCACCGGATGTAACTCACGCAAAGAAGAAAGCGAACGACTTCACTACTGAGCATCTAAGCAAAGTGCTGATGGTCCATCAAAGTTCAGTTATGGAATAACGACAAAAAAATAAGACTCATACCCAAACCATTCAAAAAATGAGTAATCCTATAATAGAATTCAAGTCACTTTTAACGAATAATTATTACTGAATCATATTTATTACACGATGAATTTTCCACTTAAATTATCTTTAAATGAAAAATTTCATTAAATTTGAACTGAGAGTGAAATTCAATTTTACAATATAAAGATTGGTCTGCAAACGGCACGATTTTTGTAACTGAGAGCCAAGAAAAAGCAGGCGAGGCAAGGACAGAGTTGCAACGTCTCGCTTTAAACTTTTATGATCTATAGTAGTTATCAAGATGATGAAAATATTTAAAACCAAGCTATACGCATGCATACATTGAGTCATACATTTTTCCTATGTGCCTGCGTATCGTAATTTCCAGTACATGTGTTTTCTATGCATCTGTAATCCATTGACGTCAAAGAAGAGAATTAAAAGCAGCGAATATTAAGGAATGGTTCAGAGCAACACAGCACTCAATAGGAGTTCTGAATGAACTCTGATGGCCTTCATAGAAATTCATAGAATGACGCCGAAAAAGACCAAAATAGCCAATATTTTACGGGTCTGGGCGTTGACGGTAATGGAATTTAAAGAGCAACAAAACCGACTTCAAATGAGCTTTGTTGACTGGATAAATTAGATGGAGTAAGAAACATGCACAAGTGAAGTCAGCATCAAGTTAGCAACTTAATTCCGGCCGCACGTAGTCAACACGCACGCACAATTACCTTCCAGTGATCGAACTCAGTCATACAAAGTCATCGATTTTGACTTTCATGGCCTTTGATTATTCAATGTTTTTGATTATTCATGTTTTGATTACTCATGGTCTTAAATATTTCAGGGTTTTATATAATTCAATATTTTTTGATAGTACATGGCCTTTGATTTCAGAGTTGATTAAGAAATATCATTAAATTAAGAACGATTTTGTTATACATGCTTCAATAAGAGCTTTTATCTCAACACTAAAGTTGAGTCAATTTCAGCCCGCCAAACACTCGGCAAAAGCTGAGTACAGATGCAGTGCATCAAAACCTTGAATTCGTACACGTATCTTCACGTGCACTTGCTGTTGTGTCCGAGCGAGTTGTTAGAAGGTGCAACTGAGTACGCAATCATTCTCAACGCAATCATGTAGGAAAAGAGTACACACAATACTGTGTTAAATATTGTCCCAGTTATGACCTCATCCAGGCATGTTATTCAATAACACTCACGTAAGGGAACCAAAACGTTACGCGTACGTGCATTAGTGTGTTGTATTAGTTCACGGCGAAAATACACAATAAAACGTCAGCATATTTATGGTGCTTAAATATTCTTAGTATCACTAACATAAATCTCAATGTAAGTAGTCCAAATGACCGAATGAGAACCATCATATTCGTACTCAATCTCCGCTCTTGCATGACCATCAATTGAATGTGTATTTCATAGACTTTGGCAACGAATATTTCCTCCGACACTTGCTCAAAAAACAGTGGAAGTTTCCAATTCAAAAATTTCAGTTGAAATAAATCGACGTTGCCCTTTGGCTTGAGATATCTTCGAAAAAAATCCCTAATGCCTGGGTCTTGAAGCTACTCTGGTCCTTCATTCATGTGCAGGTTGTGGCAGCACCGCCCAATTGACGGTGAGCTCATTGAAGGAAGACAACAGGAAACAGCGAAAATTAAGAAAACTTAACATCTTAATGGGGATATAAAAAGCTTGAGGAATGCGAGTCTAGTCATGAATTAAAGAACATAGGAAGTAAATGCTGGTATTGAATAAGCTTTCAATCTGAATTTTGGCAAAAGTACGAGGGCAATAAATAGAGTATCGGAGCATTTAATTCGGCTTAAAGTGGCCCATAAAGTGCTGGTGGCTCGGGCAGCGGAGAACAACTGAAGCGCGACGAGAGCACGGCTAGCGTAGGGGCAGCGACTTGAATGCAACCACAGCCACGTTAAATTAAGAAGAATGGCCACCAAGTATGCCTAAGTGCCTTCAAATTAAGCAGCTCACGCCAAAAATGAATATTCTACCAGGCATTGCTAACACAGAACTCCAAAATAAAAGCGGGAGAAAGCCTGACTTTAGGTGCTCGGTAATTACGTATTGTTATAGTGTGGCACTCTTTAACGAATTTGAAGATGTAGGTGAGTGGCAGTACAAGGACAGCAATAGACCCTACAAAAGCAATCGTATGAAAACAGTTTATTGAGAATGGTGTGAAATGCACCGAACTGTTTGGAGAATCTTTAGACTAACAAATTTCTTCTCAGATTAATTTTTCGCTAGTTTCATTTTTACAAGCTTATATACGTGAAACGTTCATTTTTTCACAAGGCTGTTTAAGCTTAGTTACGGTAGCCTAGGCAAATTTAAATAAGGTAGCAACGAATACGGATGCTGTTTTGTATGGAAAAATGTGAATAAAACTTCGTCCATTTCTTGGAAATCCAAGCTACCGTTTTACTGAGCATGTCTCACTGAGATTGGTCCCGTAAAACTGTTTTACTAAGTGCGAAAACGCATTTCCACAGTTCATTGCTGCCAGCTGCAGGGGCGACTTGTACAAGAGCAGGTCGCCGGTAAAAATTGATTGCAACCGCGAGTCCCCGTGGTTGGATAAAAAGCTACCAGAAGAGACGACAAATGGTTCAAGGAGAATGACGAACAAAAGCAGTTTTCTGGACAAAACGGGAGCTGTTGATACGAGCCAAGAAAAATTCACTTAAAAGAGCTTTGAGCAAGTGTTTCAATTGAGATTCATTTCATCTCACGGTGCCAAGTCAAACACAAACTCAATTCGAGCGTGCTCAGTAAAGGGACTAGATTTGGGGTATTTTAGTGAACTGGTAGCACGAATACTTGAAGATTTTGCACAAATTTATTAACCAGATACTGCTGCTCATAGCATCAAACCGTATCGTTAAACCTAGATTATATAAAAATACAAGTAAGATTGGAGAGCCTACTTTGATCGCAGAGCTGTCATGACTCAAATGCAGTTATGAATTGACCTTAAACGGAGTACAAATTCTTCACTCGTACCGTCTCAAGAATGGGGCTTCACCAAAATAGCTGTGCTTGTCATCAGGTTAATGACGGAAATAGAGTTTTAGTGATATCGTACGATTTAGAATCAGTAACCCATGCATGCAAGCAAATACGCTAAAAAAATCATCTGCCACAATCTCTTTTGATCGGCATCGACTGTGGCCAAGACTGAACTTGTCCTTAATATTTACATGGTGCTGCATATATGATAAAGGAGCTTTTTTCTACAGCAGAGCAACCATATAATGCTGAGATATTAACACTACAAAAATACCTTAAACGAACGATCAACTATGAATGGATAAACTAAAATCCGTGAAGGGCAGAGGTAAAAGATCCGTCAAATTTGTAACTGATGGAAACGCAAACGCAGTGCCCGGTACACACGGCACTTTCAGGGCTTGGCCTCATTAGGATTTTTGCACGTTTTGCCTAATCTTTTCATGCACACGAACAGAACCAGACTGTACTGACATCTGGTACTGAGGTCTTAATGCCTTCTATAGCAACAGGGAGAGCGGGATTTTCTTTTTTCTGGTCGTAAATTCAGCCACTGGAGAGCTAAGTCCTGTAGGTCTGAGAATGCAGTTGTGGCAGCCGCCAGCACACGGCATTAGCACTGGTGGTGCTGTGAACTATAAATCCTCACATCAATGAGCCTTAATTCAAGCAATCCAGTGACACAAACACCTAAAGGCGCACACAAAGTTAAGCTCGACTCAGCTTGGTCAATGATCTATCTTCAGGAAAAAAAAACGAAAGTCGGCGTTGCGAACGACGTGAATGTGCTTCACTCGTTGCAACATTTGTGCGACACAAATGTTTGGCACAAGCACATGCTGTCCCATAATTGAACAAAAAAGCAAGGAAAGATCTATAAATGAGTTCTCTTTTAGTTTAATAATCTATTAGGAATTATGAATCGTTCATGGATAACGCATGTTCACTGGAGCGGAACAAACTTCATAATGATGATTACTTGTGATTGTGGAAACTTGAGTGGTTTTTTTACGATTGGAGTAACAAAATGAATGTATTAACAACTATTAACGTTTGATTAAATTTCTGAGCAGTTATGAAATATTTTTGTGTTATTCGAAACCACGTTCTGTGAAATTGAGCTTAGTCAAGAAAATGCACATGAAGAACGAAGAAATGTCAGGATTTAGCACCATTAATAATTCACCAGTGGAATATGAAGACTTTGTAAGAAAATCTAGAATGCAGCAGGTCCCCTCAACCCAAGCTAAAGAATATAATGCATTTTAATCCAATAGATAACTCGGCGTTGCTTTCCACAGTGATTGCCAGGTACTGCATCATTAATCTTTCTGACGAGGCAATTAATTCAATAGTAATGCCTCACCACACGCAGTACTAACATTAATGTTATCAATCACTGGTACACACAGCACTATCAGTAACGAGTTTCCAAATGACCGGTCACAACATTTTATGATACAAGTCTTAAATCAATACGTGATGAGAACGAATAATACTTATGACTTATTTCCTTTTTTACCTCTTAACATTACCTAATACTTTTTCCATACAAATGTGGTATTCAGTCGTCAAACGCACGATTGAGTCTTTCAGAGAGAATTGCTTTCATTTTCACAATATAAACTTGACATCTTCAGGCTTTATCGAGTCATATAAATTCTCCCACACATTCTCACGAATCTGAAAAACATATGAAATTAAAATTTCTTGAGAATCAAAAAGATTTACCTCAATAACAGCGCTAGTTGAGTTCCAGTACGGTTGTAAAATTTTCATGGCGACAGAACAGAGAAATCTAATATTCTCTGTAAATATTCTATTAAAACGGGTACCTCATAGTACATTGATAGGCACTGCTTTCTATTCATCTTTGTATTGCTAGCACTGAGACACAAAATCTTGAAATTTTCATAGCGCACATACAGTTTTGTAAGCACTTGGAGCACGAATTTCCCGCTTCCTAAAGTCACCCCTCGCATTAATGTGCTGTAATTACAGCTATTTCAGCAACCAAAACTAGCAAAACACAGACATTTCTTGCAGAAAAACGCCAGTGCCAGCCAGGCGCCAATCAGCAAAAAGAACAACACGCGGTGAAGAACGACCATATTGTGCGTCTTGGCGCAGGGCATGATTTCATGTAAATGTCAGAGAAGGGGGATTAAAATTCTTCACAAAATGGATGCAAGCATCTTCGATAAATACCTCTCAGTCGCATCTGTAAACCTCAATGCATCAGGATCCAGCAGTCACAAATACGTTGATTGGATTCTCATGAAATTATTCGCTCTCTGCAGCATACGTCACTTTTAGGACAGCCTAATTATTCTAACTCCAATTGGAGGGGGACAGCTAGACAAAAGATTCGACTAATTCAGTCGAATAATTGTCCACAGAATAATACAGAGAAAATGCAGTACTTATACAAAGCCAACATATTCTGAAAGCTAGGTGCATGACCCTTGATGAATGAATGAAACTCTTCAGTTCTTTGCTGTCAATATTAGTATGAAGATTGTGCCACAGATAGTCCTTGAAAACCATCTCTGTCTAAATAACCTACAACAAAACTGATCAATCATCTAATTCGAAATCCCATAACAAACCAGCTAATACTTTAACTAGTCAGTTACACGCATTCTTTCTTCTAACTTAAAAATAAATCAAGACAATTGAATCCTGTAAACAGTGCATATATTTCATCGTAATGTTTTTCGCAACGCTATTTCTGAATCAATTTACAGACAAAACTTTTACTTTTACATCACGATGCAGAACTGATCGGCAGATCGTGGTCGTGCCGAGGAGAGAAGAGGGTCACGCGCATAAGGGGACGGCAGTTTGAGTGGGACACAGGAGGCCATCAAGCATGACCTGGTCAGCCAAATGTCCGTTACTTAGAAGCAAAGCAGGCATTCACAGCATGGCATTTAATGCTGTCTTATGCAAGGAACTGGTAGCCAGGAATGTCAGGCTAAATTAGAGTGCGCGGCCGCAACAAACACGACCTTCTCAAATCAAGTGTTTGGCTGCATACGAGGGACTCAGAGAACGTGCTACTCCGGTGTGCTTGCAAGCATACCGGTTGAATTCCTTCACGTACTGCACATCTTACACAGCAGAGAATAACAGGCCAAGCCGTAACCAATTTGAGGGAAATGCCAATAACTTGATAAGTTGTACGGCTGAAAATTCCCCAGTAATGTGAGTTTACAAAGAATACTGTCACGGGATCCATTCAAAATAGCGATTTCCAAACGGCTTTGGAAATAGACGTACGAGCCCTGGTGTTCACGGCACACATACCTCATCAGGACCCGGCACAGTGTCCTGATGAGATCTTGTCCACTAATGAGGCGCAAAGTGTCACAATTGTAGCGCAAGGCGCTGATGTGACGCATAGGCATCCAAGTGGGGTGTAACCTACGTGGGACATATGAAAGCATAGATCAAATAATTTTTAAATCATAGGAATTCTGAAATATTCATCAGTAGCGCTTTATTTCTAGAGAAAAATATTTCGTGACAATTCGTTAACAACATACGAAGTTTCACCTCGATTTTATTATATTTTTTATTTCTGGGTGCAGCACGCCTACCAGGGTTTCTATACGAAGAAGGAATCATGTTATGATGTTGATCACGACATCACGACCTTTAAGTAACCGACTACGGAAAGGTCTACAGCCTGTGAAATGCATTCTTTCCCCTACACTAGTCTCGAATCAACATGCTCGAAAATAAGTACATCATTTAGCTGTATAGTGTGAGGAAGGAAAGGCAGGCCATACAGTCGACCTAAATTGAGTAATGAACACAACTCAGTTCGCAAGGCAGAAGTAAGATATAAGTTTGGTTCATCCATTCACACTACGAAGTCAATTTCTGTGCATACCTGGACTTACATTTAGCTCCAGGATAGTATCAAATAGCTTATTCTTATGCATAATTTTACTTTGAATGCAATTCAAATGGCTAAACCTTCTAATATACAAACGAGAATCATAGAAGCTATAACGTTTCATATTCATTCTAGTGAAAAAAAACATTACGACAGATTTCATTTAATTTTTAGACTACAACTTGTGACAAATTGATCTTCAGGCACACAGTGAAAGTTACTATTTGAATCCCTCGCCGGAGGCTACCAAAAATTTGCCTCAAGTTCTGTCCGAGGAAGTACAGAGTACGGCAACATAACTTCCTTTTATAAATGATTGTTGCTTTGTAAGAAGGAAATAATGTTGCCGCACCCTGCACAACTCTTGCTTTCTTTGCTCAGCTAAGCTTCCACCATAACTCCGCCGGCTGTATAAGGCGAGACTGTAAATAAACTTATCACAAAAGAATCTCGACTGTCGGTCTTCTGTGATCTTCATTATTATTATTGTTACTACTGACATGCAACATATTTTTCCTTAGCGAAATTATAACCTCATGTCTCATCAGAAAAAAAGCTCCCTGCACGACAGCCATACATTTGAGCGGAGTCCTTTAGAAGAAACCTACACAAAATATACACGACCGCCACTAACGGCAACTGACGCTCCATCAAAAAAATCATTAACGCCGCCAAGATAAAACATGGTTACCGACTTCCTCACAAGTCAAGCAATTATAAAATTGTAACCTAAGAATTTGGGATCCATAAAAATACCCTACTAGTACTTCTGGTGCTTGCTTCTCTTTCAAGACCTGAGTATGAATTAAAGCTAGTGGACTTTCAGTGTTTGGCTACGAGGATGTGTACTTGCCGTGCCCTATTCTGAAGTTTAACTTCTATACAAAAAGCTTTTATGCCTGATATCACAACTAAAATCAAAGCTAAAAATCATAGCTAAAAATCATAGCTAAAAATCATAGCTAAAAATCATAGCTAAAAATCATAGCTAAAAATCATAGCTAAAAATCATAGCTAAAAATCATAGCTAAAAATCATAGCTAAAAATCATAGCTAAAATCAGAGCTATGATAAAATCCCAGCTGAAATCAGAGCTGAAATCAAAGCTAAAATCATAGATAAAATCATAGATAAAATCAGAGCTCAAATCATAGCTGAAATCAGACCTGAAATCGGACCTGAAATCAGAGTTGGAATCAAAGCTGATTTAGATTCTCAGATGAGAGCAAATTTGGCTAACACCATAGCAAAATTTCTCACTTAAACAATAGTAACATAAATCAGAAGTGCTTGAGATTCATCATCTTAGCAACCCAACTTCGGACGATACAAATAACTGGAACGATTTTATCACTAGCAGTGAGCTACGAGAAGGTCACAAGCACGCATTTTTAAAGCTACTATAGCTCTCAGTCAGAGCCCTCAGCCAAAACCCACAGTCAAAGCCCACCGTCAAAGCCCACCGTCAAAGCCCACCGTCAAAGCCCACCGTCAAAGCCCACCGTCAAAGCCCA
>VCRD01001393.1:103323-133381 GCA_006783055.1 Trinorchestia longiramus
GTCAAAGCCCTCAGTCAAAGCCCTCAGTCAAAGCCCTCAGTCAAAGCCTTCAGTCAAAGGGATTTTTCAGACAACAGGTGGAGCACAAGTGCGGTTGGCTTTGAAAGAACAATTTTAGGTGAATTTAATGTAAGAGATCTTATGTTCAATTTAATAACTTCCGGAAAACATCTTTCGAGAGTGAAAAAAAAATTATTTTCTGAAAAATGGTCAACTTAACTCACTTACAAACCTTTGCGTTGGTAGTGAAGGGAAAATGGAAAAAAGTACTTTCATTCATTTGCAATGATAAAAAAATAACTCAAATCAAATGAAAAAATGGAAGCAACTACGGGAAAATTTTCGCTCAGATAATGACTTTGCTCTTCACTAGAATTAATTTAATTCGTTTTCGTAAGCAGTTCATAGCGTGACATTAGAAGAAATTCTACATTTTAACTTACAAACCTTTCAAATTTTGACTTAGCATCATAAACATATAAAAAAAGTACAATCCATGCCTGAAAATGTATGGCTTCAGTTGACAGAAGATGCAAAGTTGCGCAGTGGATAAGAAATTTAAAAAAAACAATTTCAAAGCATTATACAAACATGAATGAATAAGTCCTCGTGAGAAATACTTATCTTTTTTGAGATTCAGGGCCTAACGCACCAGACGCTCACAAGGAGGCCAGGGGAAAAGAAAATGGTACAAGAGGCCTCATCCATCACTGCATGAGGAGCAACCATTTTTCGTCGCATTCGGAACAGTCATTTGAAAGCAGTCAGGCTCACTGAGTGCTCACTGGCACAGAACAGAGCAAATTTACGTTCATACTCGGAAGTCGTGGCAGCATCAATCTTCGTGCAATTCATCATCAAAAATTGAAAATTTTACGAAGATTAACAGCGGTGCTCCAGTGAAGTCGTGGCAAATTTTGCGGCGGTCGTATGGACATGGAGGTCGCCGAAGAGACAGGAATAAAAACTGCCTCTTTTTCACAACGGGGGTCGTTGGTCAGGCGGGAAATTTGATACTCTAGAAAGTGACTGGAATTTAAAGGTGAGGTTGAAACTGGTACACTTGCAGCCATCCATATATATCTTTAATAAACTCGGTAATACTGTGAGACAAATACTGAAATAACAATGGATATTTATGGCAATGTATTATAGCTGTACTAGTATGAACACTAGTCGATGCCGATAGTCGTACATGTGGACAGAGATACAGAGGCCTTGAGAACGCGGACAAGAAAACTAGTTTAAAAACTGATCGTTGGAGCTGAAGTTGTCGCTGTGGGGCTGGCGGTTGGGGACAATCCCCACGGAACAGCGAAGGCTATCATGACGCGTAACTTCGAGTACAACAATCCAAAGGTAAATTAACGAGGAAGAATACCTTAGACTTCAATAAAATGCTTAATTATAAAAAATTTCTGTAAACTCAACTCTGAAAATGCCATCGAAATGTTTTTGAGCTAGCAGTAAAAGTTTTCCCAGATAACGCTACGTTAACGCTGCAGAGTAGAGAGTTTTGCACAACTAATAACTGTATAATATATAGCTACCACCAAATGCACTGAGACCACTGCGTCATAACACCTGTGACTTTGTTATGACAGAAGTAGAATGTATCACAGCAGATTCTGACACGAACTGGGTAACCATGCATGGTGCTAAACCTACGACGCCACTGAAATGGAGGGCACGCGCCAGGGTACGGGAAGACACACAAGAGTTCGCGACTTAGGTCCCATGACTGGAACGCGTAATGATTTGCACTGTGTTTTGAGTGCTGAGTCACGCTGCCGACACGCGGGCAAGGAGCACCATCCAAAAGAGAGCTGCACATCTAAATGAGCATCATGAAAAACCTCGAGATAAACTCAGCTTCTTCCATTTGTTACGAGAGCTACCAATGAAATGAAGTTCAGTGATTTCAAACCCTTTAACGTAGAAGAACGCAGAAAACCGCATGTTTTTTTTCTGAAGTGAGCTACACAATTTGCTTTGAAAAAGAACCGATTCCTAACAAAGATTGGAAGCTCTGCCTTTTCTTTGTAGCTTTCCAATTATTTTCGGACGCTCATGGCACATCTGTCGAGTTTTAGTACGACAACTAGAGCCGTAACACACGCAGCGGTCGAAAGCAGCCAAACAAGTGTGAAACTGAAAGAAAGGCTCATTTATCGACCACGATCTTGTGAAGGGCACGGCAATTACAACCCAACTTTCACGATGGACATCAACACCGGCATTTGACGACTGCAATTCTGAAAGACCCATAGTACGTTTGACCTCTTCATTCGTAGCTAATTTTCGAAAGGTTAGTCAGCGTAGTTTCACTAAATCTTAAGAATTGATAAGAATAGTTTGGCTGTATTGTGACTCGTCCGTAGTTTGAGCAAAATTATTTGAGCTAATTTTTTGACTGAACTGAATGCTAAATGTGACAAGCATAGATAAGACGGCCCCAGTTGAGGGCCATTGGACTCCATCGCTTAACACCTTCCTCGCAGTTGGAATTGATTTTGCGCGACTGGCCGCCATTTACATACACCGATCATCCGCTTCAGATAAGAATTTTTTGCTCGAGTTCACAGCAAGAAAGAGCCGTCGTCTGAGGTCGCTATTGATAGCCTAATGCTCGCGACTTGAACACGAGGCGGACGTGTTGCTTCCTACATCACTAGACAACCTTCAATCGTCGTCGGGCTCTCATGAATGAATGTGAATTTCTCCGTTCACGCGCTGTATGTATAGTGAGACATCCATGAATGAAGTCATCTGGTAATCAAAAGCAATGCTCACAGCGCTAAATGATGATAGGAGAGATAGCATTTAAGGGCTAATACTAATGCTTACAAGGGCAGCAACTTGGATCAAATGAATTAAAAGTTCTCTCTACTAGCATTGCTCTCAAACTGAAGACAATTCAACACGATCGTGGTGCGTCATATAATGAGAGTAAATGTTCGATGCACAATAAATTGATAGACGTCCCTCTTAAGTGCGTTTACTGATAATGCTTTGAAATTGTTGCCATACGACAAAGTTTGAGCACTGCTGTGCTGAAGCTCAACCCAGTTCTGCGGAGGAAGGCTGCACACAAAGAAGGCGCTCCACAAACACGCCACGATGACTTGCACTGCTGCATGCACAACACTTTTAAAAGCTTTTCTCTCTACAGGCCCTGGACGGTGAAACATGGGACGCTAGTCTGAGCAGCTGCACGCTCTGATGCAGGTGCTCTGATGCAGCTCTGATGTAGGTGCAGCTGCATGCACAGTATCTCTGATGCAGGTGCAGCTGCATGCACAGTAGCTCTGATGCAGGTGCAGGTGCAGCTACATGCAGAGTAGCTCTGATGCAGGTGCAGCTGCATGCAGAGTGTTCTGATCCATAAAGCTGCATGGCTTTCAGCCCTGGGCAATATAGCAGTAATAAGAGCAGTTATAATTCATTAAGAATAAAGTAAAGCATCTTACATATGCATCAGCATGCAGGGTAGTTTTTATTTACATAGCTGTGATGCGTAAACGGTATCTCTAATGCATATACAGCTGCATTCACAGAAATTCTCGTGAATACACAGCTGTATTATGAGCAGCTCTCATGAATATACAGCTACATTATGAGCAGCTCATGAATATACAGCTACATCATAAACAGTTCTCATGACCATACAGCTCCATTCAGAGCAGCCCCAATGAATCCACAGCTGCATTATGAGCAGCTCATAAATATACAGCTGCATTATGAGCAGCTCATAAATATACAGCTGCATTCACAGCAGCTCTTATGTACATACAGCTGCATGACGAGACAACTGCCACAGGCCGCCAATGACGGACTTAATGCTCTCAAATCACGACCTCGTCGTGCGCTGATGGCTTGAATTCACGGCACTTGACTGCATTACGCTTTATGTGCATCGCATTTGTGAAGAAAAATATCACACACACGCAAAGCAGACCGCACTTCATGAGACAACAGCTGGCACGAGTCGCTTCTTTGCGTGAGGATGACGCCTCGTGAATGAAAGAGTTTACGTCCAATTTTGAGCGGCGCATAATTCAACTGGAAACTAAGTGTGCTCGGAAGACGCAAGAGACTAACACCGTTGATGATGATGATCAGCTTTATGATAGCAAATGAAGTAACCGGGCAGCAGCTCTGGCACGGGCAGTACTGCGGCCGGAGGATTCGTGCAAATTTCGTCGTTCGTTGCGTTTTGCAAATATTCGTACAGCCAGAAGCCGCTCTCACACCACAAGCAGTGAACGCATATCGCTGCCGCCCACATGGACGCTCAATAAGTCTATCAAAGGCGGAAGCTGTCGGACCTACACTCTGCAGTCACTGCACAGTAAGTGCACACACAGCACCTTATAGGGAGAAGACCCTGTACACTGCGTTCCTCAATAACAGCCACGGCCTCATCTGGAGCAGAAGTGAGAGCCCACATGGAACAACAAGGCTATTAATTTCCTTGAGTTTTTTTCTTTTTTCTATAAAGTGTCGCTAGAAATGTCTATAAGTTTCGCTGATAATTTATATTAAAATTCGAGATTTCAACTTCATATACTCCATCAAGTCCCGCGAGAAACATTCGTGGATTTTTAAGTTTTTTATGGACATCTCTTGCTTAACCAAGCTGGAGGAGTCAGCACCTTAATCTACTGAACGTCACCCATCAACGCCGATGCATCTTGCATGTCGTCACATTTTTTAGCGAAATTCATCAAATTTTTAACCCGACTTTAAGCTCATTAAGGCATTTCTTTTTTATTATTTTTAATCATTTTCTATTTAAGCAAAGGTTAAAATGAATAAAAAGAATAGAATGGCCGATGACATATGACATCAGTGACGCTTAACAGATTAATCAAAAAGGGCAGTGAGGTCACAATTTCATGTAGCGAATCTTCAGCGGCTGAGTCCAAGATCTTCACTCCTGTTGCTGCGCAACTCTAGAAGCCAATCTTAGAACTGTAGTGACAAAAAAGAAAAGATACGTAAAGAAAATCATTCAATACTAATTTATATAGAGTAGCTTCGAGCTTGATTTAAGTAAAGATTTCTATCGTACTACAAGCAGCAAATATGCGGTTAGGTATGAATCCTTCGAGCTATCGACGATTGCCAGCAGTATCGATCAGAGCTATCAAGATTAGCACGTCAAATACGATTAGGGTAGGGGAAACATCTGAGCAGTGCTTGGTTTGAGTTCAGCTGAATCCTCACAACCAATATTTAATAAATTAAGAAAAGACTCAAATAATGTTTCGCGTAACACGAACTAAGGTAAAAGATTTTAAATTAGACGCACTGATTAGGGCAACGGAGGGTACAATAACTATTATTGTCTATTGTAACTGTACAGTACAGTAACTGTAACTGTCGATTGGAGAACAAACATTTTATATTTTTAAGATTCTATTCGACGAGTCATGTTCAAATGACCAGGACTGTAGAGTTAAACATCCGTAGTCTTTCATCATTGAGGACTAATTCCCAGAAGCGAGCTTAGAATTGAAGGAGTCCAAATTGTGGGCAAAAATACCTCACACAAGGAGATTCATGAACAGCGGAGTCGTGGCAGCGAAGAAGATCATTGAAAGTGCCGGAACTTGCAGGCTTCGACCAACAGAGCTATGTATTCAGAGTGCAGCAACTGTAACTCAGGAAAGAGACAGGGACGGCATATGAAGTATAGCATAACACAGGCACTACATATAACAGAACAACGCTGTCTGACGTAATTCCCCAATTAAGCTAATTATTTTGTAGTCTCATAAGTAATGAAGTCATCGCTGGAGAGAAGAACTAGCAAAATACTCTCTTTGATCAGAAACAGTTAGTACACATAACTTTTCACGTTGATCGGAAGCGGCAAAGAGGAAAAAGTAGAAAAATTTAACTCATGCATTATACTTTCAACGTCATAATATAACTATTTGAAAATAAAAGAAACAAAAATAAAGAATTAATTTCCTAAATGTTTTGTGGAACAATAATACGGGAATTTTTTCCAGACTGTGCGCCAATTATTGTTTCAGACCTGAGGAAGCAAGAGGGAATACGGCCAGGAACAAATTACCTTTCTTGGTTTGGGGCAGCGGTAGTTTAACATAGAATAGTAATTGTAATGTTAATTATAACTTTCTTCCATCCAACTCACGCGAACTACACGACAAGAACAGAGAATAATGAATCAAAACAAATAATGTCAACAAACAGCAAGGAAAAATTAATCTTGCACTCGTAAAGCAATTTCTGATTTCTTGATAAGTAATAATTGTTGTAACTCTCGAGTGTAGCCAACGATGTATCACTTATTCGTTAATTATTATAATTTGATGAGGGAGCCTGTATTTAAACCACTGCAGGTATCGTCAATGAGGCAAACTACAGAGCAGCCGAGGCAATTATGTCCAAACTAGGCTATAATTTACTGCAAGTACTGACCATGTGACTAAAATACGCAGGCAATGTTGACGGGAGACACACACCACGATGAGGTACCGCTCATGTAGCACTGATGTGCTGTGTGCCCTCACTGATGTGCTGTGTGCCCGCACTGATGTGCTGTGTGCCCGCACTCATGTGACGATGTACACACACTCGTGTGACAATGTACACACACTCGTGTGACAATGTACACACACTCGTGTGACAATGTACACACACTCGTGTGACAATGTACACACACTCGTGTGACAATGTACACACACTCGTGTGACAATGTACACACACTCGTGTGACAATGTACACACACTCGTGTGGCAATGTATACACACTCATGTGACAATGTACACGCACTCATGTGACAATGTACACGCACTCATGTGACAATGTACACGCACTCATGTGACAATGTACACGCACTCATGTGACAATGTACACGCACTCATGTGACAATGTACACGCACTCATGCGACAATGTACACGCACTCATGTAACAATGTACACACACTCATGTAACAATGTACACACACTCATGTAACAATATACACACACTCTTGTAACAATGTACACACACTAATGTAACAATGTACACACACTAATGTAACAATGTACACACACATGTGACAATGTACACACACTAATGTAACAATGTACACACACTAATGTAACAATGTACACACACTAATGTGACAATGTACACACACTAATGTAACAATGAACACACACATATGACAATGTACACACACTAATGTAACAATGTACACACACTAATGTGAATGTACACACACCAATGTGCCCACACTAATGTGCCCACACTAATGTGCCCACACTAATGTGCCAATAAACTGTCGTGTCATCGCTGAGGCAGTGAGTGAGGGAGGCAAGGATTATTTACGTACTTTGCCTTGACTAAAGAACACAACAAGACAGTCAGAGCGCCGCTGCCGCTCAGAGGGCTCTTCACACACCTCGCACTGATTTATTTCTGGCCCGTGCGTGTGCTAACACAAAATCTTAATTACGACTAGCATGAAGCCATGCTACAGCGAATAAAACTAGCATGAGGCCGTGCTACAGCAATTAGGACTAGCATGAGGCCATGCTACAGCAATTAGGACTAGCATGAGGCCATGCTACAGCAATTACGACCAGCATGAGGCCGTGCTACAGCAATTACGACCAGCATGAGGCCGTGCTACAGCAATTAGGAGTCCTAATTGCTGTAGCACGGCCTCATGCTAGTCCTGATTTAGGACTAGCATGAGGCCATGCTACAGCGAATAAAACTAGCATGAGGCCATGCTACAGCAATTACGACCAGCATGAGGCCGTGCTACAGCAATTACGACCAGCATGAGGCCGTGCTACAGCAATTACGACCAGCATGAGGCCGTGCTACAGCTATTAGGACTAGCATAAACCGTGCTAAATCGAATGAAGTTTCTACAAAAAATGCTACGCACAATATGATGTACAATTTTACAGAAACAAATATGAATGGAAGTAATCCTCACTAACGTGGCCCTGTAAATCATCAATTCAAAGCTGAAACAATACATTTATATATTAAGGTGATCTCCGCGTATCGTATATGATGAAATTCACAGTATGCAAGAGGTAACAAACAGAATTTTGGAGTCCACAAAAAATAAATTGCTTTAACACGTTGACTCCGAAGTGGTACGTATGTGTACCACTTAGGTTAGGTTCTGTAATTTTTTCAGATCCTTCTAGTGACTATGCATACAAAGTGAAGTTTTACACCAATCAGGCAATCGGAGGCAACGTGTTAACTGACGCCCTACAACGAACAGCAGGGACGGTGGAAGGGAAGGCTGTAGACAGTACTAGAATAATGACTGCGCTGCACAATTACAGTTAATAACAGTAACTGTAATGCAGCTGTACGCCACAGGTTATCAGTTTAACATGGTGTCTTCGTCTTCAGAGAACAATAAGGAATTTAACTGGCATAAGGGTTGCGATAAAAGAATTGCAGGGATTTTATTTTTATTGTAAAAAAAGTTAATGAAATATCTGTTGAAATGCTAGAGCAATATGCCAGTTTGCGCATCATATCTGAATTACATCAATTTATGTAAAGTATTCGTGTTTGTGCGACGAGTACACGAACTCGTCGACGCACGGCACCAGCACGAACTCGTCGACGCACGGCACCAGCACGAACTCGTCGACGCACGGCGTTCGCACGAATTCGTCGACGCACGGCGTCCGCACGAACTCGTCGACGCACGGCGTCCGCACGAACTCGTCGACGCACGGCACCTGCACTGTGCACGTCTCCCTCCGTACAAGGTGAAGTGAGACCTAGACAGAAGCTGCTACTTATCAGTAGAAGCAATCAGTGGCATCCTGCAGCTGCAGAGGCCTGAACTTTATGATTTATATTAGAATCGCTCGATTAGCGTCTTGGAAAACACGTACATCACTACTCGCGCTCGGATCTTTAAATGAACCTGAAGTTGATGACAGGGTAGAGAGAAAAAGTTTCTCATAACTGCCGTGCCTGCCTGAGAGCATTAACTGCACAGCCAAGATTGCTCCTCAAAATATAAGGAGTTTCGACCGCTGCAGATCTTACAAAAAATTAGTCGCCAGGTTATCTGCTGCACCCTCTACCAAAGTTTCGATGTTATAACAAAAATAACTAGACTATATGCATACCAAAGTATAATATTATATGGAGACTTGTGTATTTTTTGCCTTAGTTTGGACCAGTGATCTTAAGAGATAATCAAATCTCTGAAGAGGTTCCGTTTTGTCCATGATTTTGTAGGGACTGATGAGAGCGTTTCTATCTCAGAGATTTATTTGAAGCGAGAGAGAGGCCTGCGATAATTACGAGACATAATAATAGCAGCTGTTATGAAGTCTCGCAGCTGCCATCACAACTGCCATGAAGTCTCGCAGCTGCCATCACAACTGCCATGAAGTCTCGCAGCTGTCCTATGGTTTCTCCTTTTTTTACCAATAATTTCACAATCACTTGAATAGAAGTAGAAGAATGACCAAAAAACAAATCGAACTCTTGCTTCGAGTACCATTTACTCAAGAAATCAATTGTGACTGATGAAATAGAAGTTTTATGTATTTAATAACATCATACAACACTAGCACTGCAACACTAGCACTGCAACACTAGCCCTGCAACACTAGCCCTGCAACACTAGCCCTGCAACACTAGCCCTGCAACACTAGCCCTGCAACACTAGCACTGCAACACATGTTATCAGACAACACACACTTTGTCTTTCCTTTAAGTCTGAGAGAAGTGAAGCTTTTACGAAGAACAAAGACAATCTGTCTCGGTGATACAGCCACTGATTTACACAAAGAGACTCTCAAACTGAACGCGTGACCAGGGCCGAGGGTCTAAAAGAGTCTTGTTCGAGACCTAAAACTGAACGAAAAGCTCGTACGTTTCGTCCGAAGGGGAGGGGTACGATCACATCTCATCGGTGATTGTTGCTAATCACCTGTTTTGAGTACTGCACAGTACGATCCTCGATCAGTTGACATTATGGGGCGAGAGTGATGGAGTTTTCGGAGACGCGATGAGAGAACTATCGAGTGGAGGCTGATGG
Source organism: Trinorchestia longiramus (assembly GCA_006783055.1). Classification (NCBI taxonomy): domain Eukaryota; kingdom Metazoa; phylum Arthropoda; class Malacostraca; order Amphipoda; family Talitridae; genus Trinorchestia; species Trinorchestia longiramus. Next base: position 113,382 of record VCRD01001393.1, read on the forward strand.
AGGTGTATATCTGGCACCACAGCGACCATTACGAGTACTACAGGTGTAAATCTGGCACCACAGCAACCATTACGAGTACTACAGATGTATATCTGGCACCACAGCGACCATTACGAGTACTACAGATGTATATCTGGCACCACAGCGACCATTACGAGTACTACAGATGTATATCTGGCACCACAGCGACCATTACGTGTACTACAGGTGTATATCTGGCCCCACAGCGACCATTACGAGTACTACAGGTGTAAATCTGGCCCCACAGCGACCATTACGAGTACTACAGGTGTACATTTGGTACGATAGCAACCATTACAAGAACTACAGGGGTACATCTGGTATCATAGCTACCATTCCGAGTGCAACAGGTGTATCTGACACCATAACGACCATTACGGGTACTACAGGTGTACATCTGGCACTATAGCGACAATTAAGAGTATTACAGTGCAAAGGTTTAATACACGAGCTCTTTCTGTGTATCAAGTAAATGCGAAATGATTACAGCAGAATATTAAGAGTAAAATATTACAGAAGAATATTAATGGCAGAATAAGTAAGTAAGTGAATTATTCACGACCTGCAATGAGCAGCGTAATTTGTAAGGATGCACTCTAGACAAATGAAATATATTCAAGATCACTATTTCTTTTAAAATGAAATTTTTTAAAGATAGTGACAACTGATGCATATCAACTGTTGACATGAACAAGCGTTACTCGAAAGCAACCGTGATCGTGAAAGTGATCGGTACAGTGGTGCAGTGAATGCAGGTTGCGTAGTCGGTGAAGTGAGTACAGTAGTGCAGTGAGTACAGTAGTGCAGTGAGTACAGTAGTGCAGTGAGTACAGTAGTGCAGTGAGTACAGTAGTGCAGTGAGTACAGTAGTGCAGTGAGTACAGTAGTGCAGTGAATACAGTAGTGCAGTGAATGAAGTGGTGCAGTTAATGCAGGTTGCGTAGTCAGTGCAGTGGTGCAGTGAGTACAGTAGTGCAGTGAATGCAAGTTGCGCCCTGCACTAATGAAGTGTAAGTAATACACAACAGGAACGTCATCATCAAAAAACGAGAATGACTTCACAAATACATATTGAATAATGACTAAATTATTCTAGCCAAACTTTCATCTTGGTGCATTCTAACTCGATGTCCGCGCTTTTATCTAATGCATAATTTTCTGATAATCCCTTCACATTACATCCTAAGCTCATGAAGAACATGTAGTACTTCGACGGACTACACATGAGATTACAATACTGCACAGTCCATATTCAAGTGCAAGCCCGCCTGTGACTCGCAGTGCTCACTCAAGCATTTAGGCGATGCAATCGAAAGCAATATATACGTCCAATTATATCTGTAACGTTTATAGCCGCCTTGAATTTCTAACACGATAACAAATTCCCAGTTGAACTCGCAGCAGCATGGTCCGACGCACCTCTCACCATTGCATATTAAGAGACTATCTATTGGCGACGTTAAATCTCATGCTAACATTTGCAGTATATTGGAGTCTTGTTCATACGGTCCCAACATCATACTTGGAGCATATTGGAGCCTACGTTCAGTCCCCCACATCACACTTGCAGCATATTGAAGCCTACATTTAGTCCACATCACACTTGAAGCATATTGAAGCCTACATTCAGTCCCCCACATCACACTTGCAGCATATTGAAGCCCACACTCAATCCCTCACATCATACTTGTAGCATATTGAAGCCTACATTCACTCCACATCACACTTGCAGCATATTGAAGCCTACATTCACTCCACATCACACTTGCAGCATATTGAAGCCCACACTCAATCCCCCACATCATACTTGTAGCATATTGAAGCCTACATTCAGTACCCCACATCACACTTGGAGCACATTGGGACCTACATCACACGTGGAGCATACTGGAGCATATATCCCTAAAAGCTGCAATTCAGACAACACATGTAAGTACCAACATGTAAACTGGAGATAGAGGGTCAGGTCGGAACAGTAATGTCCAGTTGGGCCTCCACCACAGAGATGGCGGACGGTAGTTTGACCAGCCGTGTGCATGTCGCATTTCTACGTCTTTCGTAACTTAGTTACTTGAAGAGAACAAATTGTCTCATTACCAGAATTCCAACCTGCATTCATCAGTAGAAGCGTTTTTATTTAATTCTAGTAGGTAAATTATTAGGGTGGTACATCCTGCTTTAGCACGGTTGTTATACCAGGTGTTGTGCCCCGCTTCAAGCACGGTTTTTATACCATAATTATTATGGTGTTGTGTCCCGCTTTAGCACGATTGTTATACAGGAATTATTAGGATGGTATATCCCGCTTTAGCAGTTGTTATACCACAATTATTATGGTATTGTGTCCCGTTTTTAGCCCGGTTGTTATACTGGAGAGGCACGTGGCTATCACAAAAACCACTTATTCTTAAAGTATAATTTTTGCACAAACAATTCGTCAATTCACATCAGAGTGTGATTTTTTCCAACGTGGATTCAATTCACTGTAAGAAGTGAATTAAATAATAATTTATTATGATTTAATATACAGTAATAAATTATTATAATAATTTGTTATTAAACCATATGGCCGTAATGCTTTCCGTGTATAGCATACAATAATAAAAACATAATACAAAAATTGCACCCAATTCATGACTAATAATGTATTCACAAAACAACTGAACTAAATTAACCGAAAAACAACTTCAAATAAAGATCACACAAAAACCCTTTAAAGAAATACATCATAAGCGTCCCCGCAACTAAACATTAAAATTGAATCACAAAAAACTCGAATCATCTCAGACTTGACGGGCCGAGAGTTCATAAAGACCAAAGCAGTGCACGCTTGTGGTGATGTTTTTTCCTCGAAATCACTGCCTTTGTATTGGTGGCTTGCGTTACGACCTCCACTCTGAGCATTTAAGCTACAAAATAAATTTCAGTGCGCGCATAAAAATAATCTTAGAACGCTATTAAAACAACTCTCCTGCTTCCTATGGACCGTGAAGCTTCATCATGGTTGCTGTAGATCCACTTCAACGTACACACCACGTCGTCATAAATGCTTTAATGACTCATGTGAGAGAATAGTGGAGCCCTTCTGTACACATTCAATCTCTGTAATGATAGAAAAATATTCAAATTGCAACCATAGGGGCTGGGTCTCAAATGAAAATAACTAAGAGACTGCACTAAATACCTATTTATTGGTATGAAAAACAAACATAGAAGCAGTTAAAACGATCTCCACCTTATTCAGCTCGAAGAAATACCACAGGTAAACGAACGACTGTGCTAAACTATGTTAGGTGCGTTTTCTTATGCAGGATCTTTCCTACATGATATTACATTGTACTGCACACCACACACTGCCTACAGTAAACAATTAGCCTTGGGGCCGAGGTTCAACAATGTGGTACTCGAACTATTTAAGCAATGATTGCAGCCTTTTGAATTGCTGCAATAGTGTTCAATCAAAGCGCATGCTCGTTGTCCCATAAATTGAGTTCTTTGAATAGCCGCCATGTTGGGACGTGGAGCGTTCTACAGGCTCGATCCACTGAACAAAGTAAGCGCTGCGTCTGTCCAGGCAGCAGGTCAACTGTCAGCTCAAGATGAACTGGGTCTCAGATAAAGAGGCTGTGCAATGAGAGCAGCAGTAGGCCAGTCCATGAGTACTGATGCGAGTTCAAGAGCACCAGTTTGTGAGTCTACGAGCACCAGTTTGTGAGTCTACGAGCACCAGTTTGTGAGTCTACGAGCACCAGTTTGTGAGTCTACGAGCACCAGTTTGTGAGTCTACGAGCACCAGTTTGTGAGTCTACGAGCACCAGTTTGTGAGTCTACGAGTACCAGTTTGTGAGCCTACGAGCACCAGTTTGTGAGTCTACGAGCACCAGTTTGTGAATCTACGAGCACCAGTTCGTGAATCTACGAGCACCAGTTGTGAATCTACGAGCAGTAATTTGCGAGTCTAGAAGCAGCAGGTTATGAGTCTCCGTGCAGCAGTTTATGAGTCTGCGTGCAGTAATTTATGATTCTGCGAGCAGAAGTTTATGAGTCTACAGGCAATGCTAAGAGGTATAATAAGAGCAGTAGAATTAAGAGCAGTTTGAACTACTGAAGAGATGCAGGTAGCTCGGTGGACAGCATGTCGCGCATAAGAGCATGACAGAAACAGCAACATCATTGTTACGTGATAAAAATATGATTATGATACAGCGAGCGTGAGCAACCTAGAAGACAGCAAGCACTCAGTTTCTTGTAATACCGAAAAATCACATCAAACTTAAAACCGAGCAGTTTTTGCACGAATCTTGCATATAGTTGTACGTAATAAGAATTGTTAAATAGCAAGTTTAGCTCTAGCTTATCCAGCACCATGAACCCATAACAGACTCTCGCAACCAGTTCTGCTGAGTCTGCTGTCGGTAGCCTAGATTACGTATTTGTTCCGGTCATGAACTAGAATAGAAGAGAATATGGCAACAGGAACGAGCCGAATGGTCCATTCTTGGGTTCATACAAAAGTCCCATGCTATCTAAAGTTAAAGCATCAATGACACACATGCACTTAAATCACACCCAGGCACCAGGAGTAAAGAATGATAGGAGGAGTAGATGTAATAATAACAGTCATCATTTTCTGAGCAATAATTGTCAGACTCACATTAGACAATAATCAGATGACTTCCGGTACTCAATCTATGCAATGAAATAAAATCGTCGTATATTTTCTGATGTATTTATTTATTCATAAATATATTTCCTGTCCCCACACTGCTGTATTAAATTGGATCAATTAGTTAAAAAACTTTTCTAAGGAGCTGAAATAAAATGTTTATCTTAGGCCCAATATTGACTTCTCAATGGAACGAATATACATGTAATGTAACCGTTGTATTGTGGATGCCAAAGCCGCAGGATTACTATGTATAACGAACGTGATTTTTTCATCATCCTTTTTTCCTTGCCATATGGAAACATCTTCAGAAAGGCAGCGTTGAATGGCAAACGTAAAAAAGAAATTCGTTTAGAAATACGAAAAAAAATTTCACGTGAAGGTCTAGTAGTAGTAGTAGTAGTAGTTATACAGGGTGGCCGTAAGTAAGGTACCTCAAGATTTTCGGTAGCACTGCTACGCTAGCACCCCTGATGCAATGAAAAATACTTTACTTATGATCCATCCTGTAAAACTAACGCTGGTTCGTAGATCGAGAAATTAACACTAAAACAGTTCTAACTATCCGCCTTCAGATCTTCTGTTGATCTGATTTTTAGAGCATCAATGTTCACCTGAGACCAATAAAAAAGTGATTTTCAGGTGAGGATATCGCTCTGCACTCTCTACTTGATGCTCAGGAAACAAGATGTAAAAAATAATGCTGACGTGAGTAATTTTTTTCTGCAAATTTCATTTATATTGTCGCCAACGTCAGCAGGAGCAATGAGCGGTTATATGTGTACGCCGGAGTGAGAGCTTTCTGGTTAACTTATGTTTAGTTTTATTAGGAGAGTGTCAACGAACTTCGGGTCGGTCTGAGATCAGCAGATTTCTCACATTTATAGTTTTATATTAAAGTACACAAGAGCTAAAATAATGAACTTCAGACCGGATTAGAGTACGGAGGAACAGCTCAAACGTTCTGGTCAAGTGAAGATTTATTGTTGTAAATCAATAATTTCGTATATTAGATACTACTCGAAATACTGCCATACAAGCCCTTTAAGTAGACATATCAAACAGCTGATCCAGTGTTTTTTTCAATCAGGACTTGGTGAAAATATTCTGCAATTTTAGCAACATTTTATCTCAAATATAATTCCAGCAATGAATGAACCCCTTGGGTCTCAAGTACCCCATTTTTTTATGAAAGCATCCATTAATTTTACGCATCAGTTGAAGTAACGCAATGCCGAATGCAACAATTTTCCATAACTATGCCTTCCAAACACACGCACCAGTTGACGGATTACAGGCCAACAAAAAACGAATATATTTTGTTCATGGGAAAAAAGAGGAGATGCCTGCAGTATGGTTACAATCAGAGCAGCAGCCCCTGCAACAATCATGCAATTGCACGGTGCACAATCCGAATTAAGCTACTGGTTGGGGGCAAATTTCATCGAGAGGTGGGAGTAATGATTGGTGCTTCTCAACAAGCCGGATACACTGCTGGTGCATGGATTCCCTGCTGCAAATGCAGACAGGATGCTATAATGCAACAACTATACGTTAACATACACTAATTTGAACCAAAAAATGCACGAGAATATTCCGGGCACGCTGCGTGTAATCCCCTCATGCCGAGAAACACGATCATACCATTGTATAATTTGCTCCAACTAGGTCGGAACTAATGGAAAGTTTCAAATAATTAACGTGGTTGCAACAAGAGCTGGGACTTCAGAAAATTTAAAACCGTCAGCATGAATGCTGATTTATGGAACTAGATTCCTGTCTTGAACAGCTACCACCACCGCGCAATAACGTTGACAGCATCGTTCTGTATGTAGGACATACAGGAAGTCCATAAAGTCTCTAATAAAAGTCTCTCATGAAGTCTCAACAGCACCTCTTTCAGAAACAGAATCCCTGAAACACACAAATGCAAAATGTGATCAAAAACTTTAATAAACACTGAATACAATAGAACAAATCTGAATAAAATATCTTATCAATAGCATTTGTAATACACGTTTGAAATGGTAAAGAGACTTTATGGACACCCTGTAGGTCGAGTAATGAGAAACACGAGTTGCCAGACAAAAAGAGGAGTGTCAACAGGTCAGTCACGTGAACACAAGTCATTGACTCCTATGTAGATCATCCAGTATCATAGTTCTGAAAACCTAATTAAAAAATCACTATTTGATACTATATGACTAAAGAAATATTGCAGATAATTGAAACAAAAATTATGATCTTTAAAATGGTTCGATTATAATTTCATTTCAAACATCAATGTGGTTTATTTCATATTAAGCATTTATTCAAAGGGTAAATACGATCTTGATTGTCTATTTTGACATGCTGAAAACTGATTTCTCCACATGCGCAACTTTTCTCTTTAACAAGAATACTTGAATCCGTTGCTTCGTCCTATTCCAAATCTTGCTCTACTCACCGAAAATACGCATTATAAAGTACTCTTTCATCACACAATCCTCACAAAACACAAAAATATAATTTTGTCAGCAAAGCTAGCCAAGAAATGAAATAGGAATTTAATGACTATACTTGACATTGGGCGTGAGAGTCAACTAAGAACTGAATAACTTCAACCTCCGAGACTTGATCTGCATGAAGACAGGAGAATTCTCAGCTTTTAACACAAATGCCAGGTGCACCAAAAAGTAAAATAATAAGTGCAAAGTATTCAACTCAAACAATAAGCATCAAACAAAACAACAACCGTAACGTTCTGGGGACAGCGAGCACGCAATAACCTCAAAAATAATGAACCAATGAATGGCAACAACGAGGAAGCGTAAGAAATTTAGCAGCAAGACGTTCGTAATAAGAAGAAAGCGCAGTGAAATATGCCTCGTGTGCGACACCAACGCTGAGCATCAACAGTCTAGTCGTCACACACCCATGATATTTACATTTAGAAGCAACGCTTCCCACCACAATCTCATAGGAGATGGGGACTGATGTGAAGATATATTTATTGTTCTTTGATGACGTGTGCACTGGTAAACGATTAGAACTTCTGCATTATATACAGCAGGACATCCTAGATCATTTATACGTAACTAATTTAATGAACAAGGAACAATGGAATGATGAAGCCCCGATAGGAGACTGCAGAGTACGACATGGAAAACACAAAAAAAATATATTGAAAGCCGGGAGTCAAGCCTGAAGAGATTATGTACTACATAACATACTCATAGAAAAGTACAAAATACATTATAAAGTTCATAAGCACTTTACTCGTTACAACTACGCATAATGCGCGTAGCTATTAGGTTGTTACAAAAATAATGGCCGCTCGAAGGTCTGGGGTTTGAAAAGTAATTTTAACACAACTTTTTTAGTTTATTTTCGATGAACCTTGGCATGCATAACAATTAACGTGTGTTCCTTAATATTTTGTAACTTCTTTTCAGACAGAACATAATTTTGAAGGATAGGATCCCTCCATGATGAACATGACAATACATGACCTTCGCCTACTTATGTTGCACGAGTTCAAACTTGGGCACAACGCCTCCGAAACTTCTGCCAATATCAACCGAGCATGGGGAGAAGAGTCCACAAGGGATCGGACAGTACGAAGGTGGTTCGGGAAATTTCGGAGTGGTAATGAGAGCCTTAAAGATGAAGAGGGTAGAGGACGTTTGGGTAGTCTCGAGAACGAGCAATTGCATGCGATTGTTGAGCAAAATCCACGTCAAAGTGTTAGAGAAATGTCTCAGACACTTGGTGTCAGCATTGCAACAGTCTCGCGCCATTTGAAAATAATTGGAAAGGTGAAAAAGCTCGATAAATGGGTTCCTCATGAGCTCAATGAGAATCAAAAGCTTAGGCGTTTTGAAGTGTGCTCTATGCTCTCTCTGAGCAACACCAACGATTCCTTTCTTGACCGAATTGTCACTCGAGACGAAAAGTGGGTCCTTTATGATAACCGTAAACGATCAGGTCAATGGCTCGATCGTGATGAGCCACCCAAACACTTCCCAAAGCCAATGTTGCACCAGAAAAAGATTATGGTGACTGTCTGGTGGTCTGCAATAGGTGTTATTCACTAGTTTTTTTGGGAGTCAATGAGACCATTAATGAAGAGAGATACTGCAATGATCTCGCTGTTATGCATGCTCGATTGAGCGAAAAGAGACCGGCATTAATGAATCGACGTGGTCCAATTCTGCTCCACGATAACGCGCGACCACATGTTGCAAGAATGATCGTCCAGAAACTCACAGAACTGGGATATGAGACTTTACCACATCCTCCATATTCTCCAGATCTTTCACCGACTGATTATCATTTATTCAAACACTTAAGCACATTTTTGGATGGTAAAACTTTTAGGTCTAAACAAGAGGTGGAAACGACCTTCAAAGACTTTGTTGCATCACAGCCATTAATTTTTATCAACAAGGGATAAATAATCTCGTATTCCGATGGCAGAGATGCTCAGGGTTCATATTTTGACTAAGTTTAACATCTCTATTGTTCATTTACCAAGGATTAAATGCATACTTCTGAAATCGGCCATTATTTTTGTAACAACGTAATAAGAACAACTAAGCGAAGAATTACAGTGCATCTTGAGCTAACAGCTGAAAATAAGCTGGAGATATACTTGAGAAGAATTAGCTTCGTTGATTCAGTGAAGAGAGACTCACAGATCAGCCTCGATCACTTAAATGCATTCGCTACAACTGCTGCTCGACCGCAGGTATCAATGTAGATGTGTTCTTACTTACAGTTCGTACGTTAACAAGGAGTAAGGGGAGCAACAAGAAGTAAAGGGAGTAACAAAAAGTATGGGGAGTAACAAAAAATGAAATAACAAGGAGTAAGGGGATCAACAAGGAGTAAAGATTGCAACGAAGAGTAAGGAAACAACAAGGAGTAAAAGGAGTAACAAGGAGTAATGAGAAAAAAGGAGAAACAAGAGACTAGTATTAATAAATGACGCCATCGTCGTACCATCTATTATAAAAATTCCAGAGATAGCCCGTAGATAGTCCAGGAAGGAAGGCACAAATAAAATCAATAATACCCAACACTGAATAGCTTCATCAGTCATCGGCCACTCTCCACCAAAAACATACCACTAACTTCACGATCTTTCTCGATGGGAAGAGTCACAATTTGCAGCAAAGGCTGCAGTCCATAGCTAATATCAGCCACGAACACAAAAACAACCATTTGGTTGACGGGATTGTAGAAAACAGATATCAAATTAAACTTTTACCTTTAACACAACAGCCAGCTGTGGTGTGTGAAAATATGTACCTTAGGCAAATTAGCGAGCGTTAAGATGGGATTTCGCAAAGTCAAGAGAGCAAAAATAGCGTCTAGCTAAATATGTATAGTTGTGATTTATGCTGGCAGGTGCTCAGCACACACACACACATGTACGAGTTGATCATTTACATGCATGTTAATGTTAAAAATGGTTATTAATTTGTAGAGTTTCCACTTCAATATTTTCTTAAATTAACGTGGATTTTCGTTATTCATGATACACTTTACTAATATTCACACAAATATTCGAGCGTTCCTTCTAACCCGACCACACTAGAATAGATGTGAAGAAATTTGATAGGTCTTCATAACGATGCCACGATTCATCAAACCTCATAACGCCGTTTTGATCTCAATAATAGGCGGCAATCAAGGAGAAGTCATCGCTTATCCTCTTTCAAATGACAGTCACGGTGCATCATCAATCAAACTTCGTTTTACGCCCCAGATCTTCAATCACTCTTGCCTCGCTTACCCTGAAGCCTCCGTTGCTACGACAGGGGCACTGGTACTCTCGCTCATATTCAGTTCCACCGCCTTGCTGTCTCTCGTGTCCGTGCAGGGAACAACTGGACCACTACCCTGTGCTCCCCGTGGTCCCTGTCATGCTTCTTTAGGACTACTGCTCTGTACCTGATGCACCACAGTCGGACCTGTGTCCACAGTCTGACCCGTGCCAGCTGCCTGTTCTATCACCGTGGGAGTTGCCCTTATTTCAAGTGAGGCTCTCCAGCGTCAAGTGCTCAGACCGCACGCACTGTCACAATTCGCGGACGAACAAAATGCGCAAGATAAGGAAAACTGGCTTCAAGAGAAGCCGTTGTGGCTCACCGGAAGGATGTAAATTGGAAGTTTTTTGGAGCTGGAAAAGTTTTACAGCGCCAGACGCAATTAACGTTGAAGCGTTTCTTCAGACAAGCATGAATTGAAAACATCCTTATCACAACGAAAGTATTAAAAGAAAGAGTTTCTACCGTCAGAGCTGATAAGGCGTGACTTCGAACAGGGTTTACGAGCGATAAACGAGTCTGTCCCGGACTGTGGTGAGATAAAAGAGTTTTGACGTCACGCAGATAACGCACAAAATACCGTGTTAGCTGGGCAGCATTGACGGTAGCATCGAGGTCTTGAAAAAGCAGAAAAAGTAGCGGACAGTTAACAACAAGGAGTAAAGGAAGCAACAAGGAATAAAGGAAACAACAAGGAGTAAAGGAAGCAACAAGGAGTAAAGGGAGCAAAAAAGGAGTAAGGGGAGCAAAAAAGGAGTATGGGGAATAAAGCGAGCAACGAGGAGTAAAGGGAGCAACAAGGAGTAAAGGGAGCAACAAGGAGTAAAGGGAGCAACAAGGAGTAAAGGGAGTAACAAGGAGTAAAGGGAGTAACTAGGAGTAAAGGGAGTAACAAGGAGTAAAGGGAGTAACAAGGAGTAAAGGGAGTAACAAGGAGTAAAGGGAGTAACAAGGAGTAAAGGGAGTAACAGGATATAAGAAATGAAAACGGCATAATTATTGAAGCAAGCAGTATCACGTCACCAGGGTATCACGTCACCACGTCACCAGGGTATCACGTCACCACGTCACCAGGGTATCACGTCACCAGGATATCACGTCACCAAGATATCACGTCACCACGTCACCAGGGTATCACGTCACCACGTCACCAGGGTATCACGTCACCACGTCACCAGGGTATCACGTCACAAGTCTGTGTATACGCTACATATTGTGTTTTGTCTACGCTCACATAATAAAGCCTGTTGCAAACTCAGGCAAGCCTTTCAGGTGATACTACAGACAGAAGCAGTCGCGCAGGTTTCTTATAACCAAACTAACTTCATTTTTTGTCCAGATATTTTCATCCCATAATAAACATCCTTTGTGTGCACTTTTTTCGAACATTTTGTACCTGAATTTTCGTCGCTCTCCTATCGCAGTAGTTAACGTAAATCAAACAAGAACTTTGATGCCAGTGTTTCCTCTTTTTCACAATATTTTACTCATAACAATGTAAAATTTACGTCCGGCTCGACATGCAATTTTGAGGTGAGAAACTGCGCAATTTCAGTCTATTTTCCTGAACAGCAAATTCTGCAAAATTCTCTAATTTTTTCGGGTAATTGAATGCTAAATTCTGGAAATATATTGAGGTATACATGACACTAACGTCCGTATGGATGATGTCTTTATCTAGGTAAGCTGCTCGAGCGATCAAAGGTTAAAGCCTCGCCAACTGGAGGCCAAATGCTCTATGCAAACGAGCAATACTATCCTTCAAAACTCGGCAATAGGAAAATAAAGAATCTACGTTTCGCATGACGCAAAAACGGAGTTGGTTGAATGAAGGTGAAACAATTCCAAACAATGAATTAATTTTTAAAACATAAAATATTCATTTCTATTGTCATTTATTTAATGAATAAATCTATGATATAGCAAGAACGAAAATGGGTAGTTTGGTTCGATGAGATAGCGATATGTCACTAATTTCTACAACCATGATGTGTACTGGAAGATGACAGCTGTAACAGTGAATATTACCGTTATTCCTGTCGTAAAATCAGCTTTCGTTAGCTTCCATGGCAAAATAATAAAAATTTTAAATTCTGCGCAATTAATGAGGGTGGGAATACCTGAGCGAAACTTTCAACTTTACCGAGTGAGAGCTCCATCGTGAACAAATTCAAAGCGTCTTTCAGATAACGTTTTTTGCATTATTATTCAACACAATAATGTCAAATTTACGCTTGACTGAACACATCTTATCTTGGGAGCGATGACTGAAAGTACCATTAATTGGACAGAAATAGGCATCATAAAGTTCAGTACATAAACTCCTACATTCATTCAGCAGTTTACTTACACAATTTGTAAGACAAAAGTTTTCCTTTCATGCATTTTAAGCATTCATTATACTATGGAGCTGTCGAGCCCTACTCCCCAGCGCCCTGTAATGAAACACAATTTCAAAAACTCGTTTAATTCTAGTCGCAAATTGGAGCCCCAGATTCTAGCCGCACCGTCCCTCACACTTAAAATTAATTTATTATTCAGATTTTTATCTCAGCTTCTCGAACAGAGCTCCAGCGCAGGAATCTTGACACAGATCACTATCTGGAGGATCACGGTCACTGATATTTCAGTGATCCTGATTAAGATTTCAGAGATCTTTATTGGGAGTCCAGTCGTTCTGAACGCGATTACAGTGATCCTTATTAAGATTTCAGCGATTCTTATTAAGATCTCAGTGATTCTTGTTAGGATTTCAGTGATTCTTATTAAGATCTCAGTGATTTTTGTTAGGATTTCAGTGATTCTTATTAAGATCTCAGTGATTCTTATTAGGATTTCAGTGATTCTTATTAAAATTTCAGTGGTTCTTATTAAGATTTCATCAATTCTTATGATTTCGATGATTCATATCAGGATGTCAGTGATTATTAGATTTTTAGTAATACTGAATGTGATTCCAGTGATCTTTATTGGGATTTCAGTGATTCAGATCGCGATTCCAGTCACCCTTATTTGGGTCTCGCAGATTCTGATCTAAATTTCAGTTCACTTCTACAGATAATATCTACATCTTAGGTCCCCTTTATTAAAGCGAAAGTCCTCTTGAAAATTCAGATGGATAAAACCTAGACATAAACACCGTAGCTAAACAAATAAGTATTTATTATCAATTTGTCGAACGTAAAACTCAAGTCACACCAGAAACAACACAAGATTTGATGCAATATTATAGCACTGCACGAGTGTATGCATGGACGAGAAATGAACATGGAGCAATAGTTCACGTGTGTGTAGCTATTTTTACACAGCACAATGCATGGCATTCGATGCGACGCAAGGGCAGCTGGAAGGTTGCACAACAGCATGCGCCGACCAGCGGCAACGCTGTAGGGAAGAAGAGCGCAACCACAAGCACGTTTTCACCGTCAAGGTCTTCCTTCCTTCAAAATATTAACTCTAAATTGCACTGTTATACGGCATTCTAAAACCAAGACTCCCTCCCCACTTGACGACACGATGATTAACTTCGTAGAGATATAAATCCATCACACCTGAACTGTCAGCCAATAAAAGAAAATCATGTGTACTGACGACACACCACTCAAGTTTTGACAAGCTCGTCGTTGGAGAAACCCAGGCTGTGCTCAGTTTAAGAACTGCTGACCTAGAAACCCCGGAAGCTCCATTACCCAAAGACAAAGTCTGCAAATATTCGTGGAGTTGCCGCGAGGTTCACGGTGAAGTCTTGCATCGATGACAAACACGAATTGACGAGTGGCAGTAAAACGACATTTGGGAAATTTCCGAAGCTTCGTTTCTAAAAGGATTTTTTAGAGCTTCACGTTGAGCTGTAAAATGCAGAACTGTTGTATCTAACGGTACGTCAACGTTTTGAAGCAGACGAACACTAAAGTCATGAACCTATGGAGGTCATGTATTTCATTTATAAAAACTATATCTAAGAACACAATCATACGGCAAATGAGCGAACAAAGTTCATATATAACGTGGCCAAAAAGTGAGGAATTAATTCGATTTTAATGATATACAGTAATAATTTTAGAGAGCCATTTAAAAAAATTGTAAAAGTTTGATGGGATTAGAAAAAGGTTGCATTCCAGTCAAAATTCTTAGCTGAATTAACGGTAAAGTTCGTATCGCTATGTGAATTTCAGCAGATAAGACGGTATTCGACCGGTAGACGGTGGTATTTTATTACTTGAATAAAAGTAGTCAGTTTGGAAGCCTTAATTTGAAGGTGACGTCACTCTCACAGATGTCTCCGGCTCTTAAATTTCGAGGTAAAATGCGTATGAAGCGGAGGCTAAATTGCAACCTATTGCCATCATGCAATGCACGTGATGATGTCTTTAATACAAGTGTACGTTCACAGCCCAGAAGCAGGTGATCACCTGAGCCAGAAATAAGAAGGGACAAATTGTTGCAGGCCGTCATCATTGACAGGTTTATGAGGCGTGGCATTGACAAGGAACAGAGAGAGGACAGAAAGCTGAAGTACTGTCTGTGTTCTGAATGCAGTTTTTCCGTACATTAAAATCCAGATCGCTCTTATGACCAGTAATTTATCGCCTGTATGCCATTAATTTATGGCCTGTATGCCATTAATTTATGGCCTATATGCCATTAATTTATCGCCTGTATGTCATTAATTTATCGTTTGTACGTCATTAATTTTTCGCTTGTATGTCATTAATTTATCGTTTGTACGTCATTAATTTATCGCTTGTATGCCATCAATTTATCTCTCTTATGGCCATTTATTTATTGGTTTTATGATCATTAACTTCTCGCTCTCATGGCCCTGAGTTTATCGATCATAAGACGGGATATTTATCGTTTTTGTGGCGACTCATTTATCATTTTTACGAGTACCAAGTTATTGCCCTTCTGACCATTACTTTATCGCCCTTATTGTTATTAATTTATCACTCGCACGGTCCTGCATTTATCGTAATTATGATTATTAACTTATCACTTATGACCATTACCTTATCAATGTTTTTATCGTAAAATTATAGCTGCTTTGACCGTTAACCTATCGTTGTTTTGACCTTTAACTTACCACTGTTTTGACCCTCAACTTATTGCTGTTTTGACCGTCAACTTATCACTATTATGACCGTCAACTTCTCACTGTTTTGATCGTCAACTCATCACTGTTTTGACCGTCAACTTACCACTGTTTTGGCCGCCAACTAATCACTGTTTTGACCGTTAAATTATCACTTATGACTGTTAATTGATGACGCCTTATGTCCACAGACAGGGTGCAGCAACATAACTTCCTTTTTTCAAAGCACTTTGCTTTGAAAAAACGAATTCTGTTGCCGCATCCAGTATAAGGCTGAATCTGTTCATGTGTTTCATTTGAAAAGGACAGTGTTCTCCATCACTCACATGAGCAGTACCAGTGTCCCTCACTGAGTCTTCATCAGAGATAATTTGGTCTTCATTGAGCACTGTAACTCATTTGAATAGTTGAACGCTAAGATGCGCAGTATGTCCTCCTTTGAAGGTTATATTTCTATCATTTAGCCCTTGAGATCGACCTTAACTAGCTCCCCTTATCTGCATTACGTAGTTTACGACTCCCCTCATAAGCATTACGTAGTTTACAACTCCCCTCATTTACATTACATAGTTTACAACTCATTTACATTACATAGTTTACAACTCATTTACATTACGTAGTTTACAAACTCCCCTCATTTACATTACGTAGTTTACAACTCCCCTCATTTACATTACGTAGTTTATAACTTCCCTCATTTACATTACGTGTGTCACAACTCCCCTCATACGCATTACGTAATTTACAACTGCCCTCATTTACATTACATAATTTATAACTCCATTTATATTACGTAATTTACAACTTTCATTTACATTACGTAATTTACAACATTCTCGTAGCTTACGTCACCCACGAAGTTCATAATCCTGTCGTAGGGAATATCATTCACGTTAGTTTCAAGTTACACGTCCCGGGTGTCGACAGAACTGATCAATTGAAGGGTGGACAGCACTAGTGGACTACTTGCATTTTTTCTCGTGGGAAAAAAATGCAAGTAGTCCACTAGTGCTGTCCTCCCTTCAATTGAAGCCTTGCAGAGCGCGGCCTATCATCCAGCTGGACTCTGCAGGGTTGGAATGAGAGCACAACAGCGGACAGCCGTGCTGGTCTGCATTGGTCAGCGTCCAGCAGTCTGGACTATTGCTACTGCTGCTGTTGCTGCTGCTGCTCCAACTGATGAATGTGATTGGTAATGTCGAATAAACATTCAATTTTGAGCGCCACAAAATATTCCTTTATATTGTCGTCTACTTATTTAATACATGCGTGATATTATGGTATGAAATAGGTGATATTATGGTACGAAATGTGTGATATTATGGTGAGAAATAGGTGATATTATGGTATTAAATACGTGATATAATCGTATAAAATACGTGATATTTTAGCAGGAAATACGTGATATTATGGCAGGGAAAAGATCAGTAGTTGGGAGTAAAATTCTCATTTATTGGAGTAAAAATTATGGTTCATTCCACGCTTAACGAGGGATGTTGCAACATCTTTGCTAGGTATCTTACATGATACATTTTCCGTGTAAAATAGTTGTTTCTTAAGCTGCTTGTATAATACGACTAGCTGCATTAAAACTGACTACTTATTTCACGTTCAAAAATTTAAATATTGAGCTGTTCGTTCATACACCCTATTGTACATTTCAATGCGTATTCTTAATTGAAATGCAAATCATGCATGAAATGTAGATGCTCACTGTTCTAAACGCAATACATCAGGAATACATATCGTATATGTCCACATATCCACGTATTTCAATTTCCTTGACAGGTTTAGAGATGACGTTTCAAAACACAGCCATTTCTGGTGTCTAGATCTCAATTTAAAGCGACAACGCTGACACACGGACAAGTGTTCAGCTACGATGATTAGCGATACCTAGGAGCAGCCCTGGTGTGGGTTATGGCAGCACCAGCAGCTTTACTATAGCGGTTGTGATCGTGAATTAATTAAAAATGATCTGCAGATGTTATGAGCCCAACTGTTACTTCAAGGAGCACCATAACAGTTGTACGGCGAGCCTTCAAAGTGAATCAATGATAGCCATGGACAAAAAGTGTAGCCGGTACTTCAGTTAAGTGACCATGAAAGTACGGTAGATATTAGCCGGTATAGGAACCATAAAACATAGAAGATATTGCGAGAAAGCGTTCACAGAAAGTACACAATATACATAGAAGATATTACGAGAAACAACATAAGAATAAATCGGTAAATAAGATGTAAGAATTGCTTCAATTCTGAACACGAATGGCTACGGTGAATTTCTTCAGTCGTCTGACAGATTAACATGAATTTATTTTGTGCTTCCAGCAGAGTAACACGCACAAGATGTCATGTCAGGAACGAAGTTTTGAACCTCAATTCCATTATTTTTAAGCATCAATCCATGACTTGTCGTGTCAACTCCACGTCAGATCTCAAACATTTAAAAAACTGGCCAAGCTGACGGTCACACACGAACATTTCTAGGTGGCAGTCACACACGAACATTTCTAGGTGGCAGTCACACACGAACATTTCTAGGTGGCTGTCACACACGAACATTTCCAGGTGGCTGTCACATACATTTCTCAGTTAATCGTATGGATGCACAAACCAGAAAATAGTGCAAATAAGAACTAACTCTCGATCACGCAGAGCCTAAATCTGAAAACGCACATCTCTGAAATTGCACAACCTCTCTGAAATTGCACATCCTCGCTGAAATAGCACATCCTCGCTGAAATTGCACATCCTCGCTGAAATTGCACGTCCTCGTTAAATTGCACATTTTCACTGAAATCGCAAGAGTTCAACAAAACAGTAGGGCTCGCTGAAAGTGCACACCTTCTTTCACGTCATCGTGTGCAGGACATGAAAGTCTGTACAATATTTCAGCTTCAGCGTCGGTGTGAAGTTTTTTTTAACCGAATCAAGTGTGTGTCACGAAAACACAATTCTAGTGGCGGGTGGTCTATGCATAGGCAAATTAAATACAACAGCAACAAAATTAATAATAACGAACCCGTAATTTTAATGAACATCGTGCATAGAATGTGCAATCGCAATATTCATGCCAAAATATTTTCCATCACAATGAATGACTTCATTTTTCGTCCTTTCAGTAATAGTGAACCAAATTCCATTTTTCCTTAATTTCATAGAACTGCTTACTACTAGTTTTGCAGTTCCCTTCTTACATTTCACTTTAATGTACGAGGTCACACTTGAATGTTTTATAATTTCTGTTTCCTACGTGAACATTACAATCATGTTAATTTCTTGGACATCCATACAATGACTCAGAAATAAATCTTGATATTAATATTCTCGAAGTTTTGTACATTTAGTAACAAAACATTTAATAAATATTCTTATCACATGAGACACATGCCTGCGTGTTCAACCAAGACGCGAAGGTAGAGCTGGAAATATTTATAATAAATATTCCAATAAATATTATTGCTCTTTTATTCAAACCAAATGTTACGCAAGATAATATTACCAAACACTCAACAGAACATTTAAATTAATTTGCCGAGCAGCGCGCACAATGGCAGAGTCGAAATTCAGGTAAGAATTAAGATGGCAGCGGAAATCCAGTGATATTAGCAGAAGAATTCACTTGCAAGCAGTTAAGTTTACTCCTCTATTTAAAAAACTACTGGTCGTCGCACTATTCAAAAAACTAGATAATCTAGTAACGTAAAGCTAAAAATAGGCACTTAAAAAACATCGTACTTAAAAAGATGTCAGACTCACGAACGTAATATACAGAAGTTTGTGTTAACGAAATCCAGTTCTGTAACTTAAGAAGTCTTGCAAACGGCAAAAGATAATTATTTACTGGTTCTCAAACCTCACTACTCCCCGTCACTCCTGTCTTGCTCACACGCCATTCATTTCAGCGAATGAATTAATCCTGAGCTTGGTGAATGAATCTGCCTACTCGAGGCGTAGAGGAGGGACGAGCGAACACGACGCACCTCACCACGTAACGTCTGCAGGTACACTGACTTGCTAAAAAGCCATGAGGGCAACTTTAAAAATGAAATTGTAGACTTTTTGATGAGTTTGTAAGACTGTCAGTAGTGCTTTTAAGAAAATGGCATTTCAGCGAAATCGAGTCACTAACTTTTAAACATCAAAAAGTGAAATATTTAAAAGTTCTTACTGTGAGCATGAGCTTAAATAAGGATCGTATCATAGGGTAGAAATAAAATTGTTCAACGCACGAAATTTTCACTAACTCAAAAAGTACATAACAATATGGCATCTCTCATAGGAAAACTGGAATAAACTACGCACAAGACTCCAACAAAGAAATTTCAGAGATTGTTTCAATGATGAATTTTCCAGACTCAAATTGTTCCCTACTGGAAACTGCTCCCTTCAGCCCCCTTCCCTC
>VCRD01001394.1:0-40281 GCA_006783055.1 Trinorchestia longiramus
GTTCTATGTATAATTGAACTTGTCCCATGTGGCGAATATGTAACGAACCTCTTTTAAATACCAATGACAGGAAGAATATAAAAAATGAGATGTGTGAACATTTAAAAATGGGGGAGAAAACATTAATCTTTAAAGCTTAACTTACATTTTGCGTACGTGGACAAAATATCATTTAGGTTTCCGTTTTTATTTAAACATAAAAGTGCTCTTTTAATGGGGCTGTTCATTAATTTGCTCAACATCTCGGGTGTCATGTCGTCGATTTCTTCAATAATAATTTGTTATAATTGCAGCAAAGTATCAGTGAATTAAAACAATTCCCGTCAAATATTTCCGTAGGAACATATGAAGAGAATCCATACTAGGATATCGTGGCGGTCGTGGGACGTCATCATAACGGAAATTAGCAAGCGTGGAAAAATTGTACATCGATTTTTTCCTGCTGAACTCGTTCCTACAAATTGAGTTGTCAATTTTTGATGCAATTTGGGTTAGGAGTTTCTTCAATAAATGTGTTTTTGTAATTTCTTTGCACCGTAATAAAAAATCTGTTACGTTATATAAAAGGGTTCACATTTTTTCTCATTTCTCCGTTGAGGAACGCACCATTCATTAAATTAAATTTTTCTAATTATGAATGTATAAATGCATTAGTCGTATTGGCACCAATCAACAGGAGACAAGCATTTGACACAATATACTTAAAAGTAGTGACACTGCAATAGTGAAGTAGTGAATTTGAATAACATAAACTATCTACATGTATGGAAATCTACCGAAAAACAATAAGTAAATTACGTCCTTTTTTATGCAGAAAAATGCAAATTCTGAAACTTAAAGAAATTATTGTCTACGGAAAATAGGAAACCGTTTGGTTTTTAAAATGTCAATACTACTCGTAAAGTCGGCCAGTGAGAATTATGGTATCTTAGTAACTTTGTACTTAGTTGAAAGCGGTTTCAAATGACATGAAACGCTAAGTTAATGAGACTGAACGGAAACAAAAGAAAATGAAATAAAGATTTCGAAAATTACAAAATTCTTGCCATTAAAATGTTACAGCCATTTAAATGTGGAGCTCTACGGTCATTATTTAAAAGCTTGAGTGTTTTGGGGCAAATGTCGAGTATCATAATGATTTAAGAGTTGCTTTTAAAATTTGATAACGAGACAATTATTTTTAAATTAGTGTATCACGAGTATGATAGTACAACAAACTATGTAATACAAGAGGTGTGACAGGGTGAAACATTATGCAGTCCTTACAAATAGAGAGACTCAAAATCTAAAGCCTCAGCCATTAGCTTCAGTCAAAAGACTAGCGGAACTATTTATTTACTTTAGCATTAGGCTTTCTATCAGGTAAAAATATGGATTAAGTCATTTACAATTAAGGAGTTCTTGTGTAGACAAATATGGCTAAAACTGTTGCAATCGCCAACAAAGCAATGTTCAATATTTAAAACCTGCGACCCTGTGATGGGGAGCTCCTTGTGCATGTAGTAATCTTATTAAAATAAGGCTTCTCGTAAGTACGTTAAGAGATTACGGTGAACAAGCTATAAAATATTGCTTGGAACTCAATTTGAAACCCACAAATAAAGGAAGACTAAGACATTAATTTGTGTTTCGTCGATTACAACGCGGAAGTACAGAGCCACAAGTCTTATTCTCATTTCAGGTTGTCACTTCAGATTGTCAGTTCAGGTTGTCAGTTCTGGTTGCCAGTTTTCAAGTTATAATCGTACGTTTACTTCTCTTCTAGCTTGTGAAAGGGAAACTTTAACGCCCGTCGAACAGGTTCCCACTGCAGTTACTCCTCGTATAACACCAAAACAAGTCTTGCAACAAGTAGCATGCCCAACTGCACACACCAAACAAGGGTTAGCTAAGCCCTACATTGAAAATCCGACTCAAATGTTCAGAACACTCACCAGAGTCTCCAAGGTAGTGACAAGCATCGAGTCTGCCGCTAGTCTGCACTCACCCCATACGCATCAAGACACGACACATTGCGAGCCATGTGTCCAGGACCGCAGCTGTGAGCTGGGGAATCAAGGGTGCACGACTGCCAGTCACTGATGACCCACTGGTGGCACTGCGCTCCGTGGCACTCGCTTTGTTCCTCCACGGCCCCGCACTCGCGTCCACCAGAACTTGGACTAACCAGCATCTCTCGCCGACGTCGGCGGAAACCTTTCCATCATATTGAATGTTATTGTGTTTACTGATATTGACTATTGCTAGTTCAAGAAATTTTGGATGACTGGTAATTCATAGCCGTGATAATAAATTTGATTGGATGATTAATATCCGCGAGGCACCCGTATTCGTAAGTAATGTATCCAGCAAGCCATACGCATTATGACAGGCTGAAAAACTTTGTGATGTAAAAGTTGAAGTCTGTTCGACACCATTTATTATTTCCTCACTAGATAATTTGGAACATGTTTGCAGCTTTCAACGGTCATTGTTTCAGAAAGTTGAAAACACGGCACAAGACAGATTCAAAGCACACTATCACCCCGTGAGTTTTATTTGCCATGTTCGTTAGCCTAAGCAGCGCTGCAAGAATTTCTACTGCTGGCAAAATCTGAAAAAACATTCGTTTCTAAGGAAGTACCTACAGTGAGTACAAGCAATATTTATCAAGGTCAAAACTTTTATTTACTGTACATATACTGCAAATTCCAAAACAAATAAAGGATGAACATCTTGTTTATTTTAGCGCAACAAATTTAAACTTAATATCGGATTGCAAAATAATTAAAACATGATTATTCAGCACGGCGCAGGTGACAAGTGCAATAGTTTGCAAGTAGTGATGAGATTAGAAGTGACAACAGCTTTTAACTCTTTAGGAACAATGTTTTTCGAATGACCTACTTTTGACTCGTTTCTTGAGTAAGCTCACTATTTCGAAAACTGGAGAACCACCTACTGCAAGGAGTTCTGTTTGCAGCATTGTCCTCCAAAAACGCTTTGAACAAATTCTGTGCTAAGTATTTGTATTGTAACTTTAATGACACTTATAGAGTGAGAAAAGTCTAATACGACCTTTAAGTGGGACTCACCTATGGTGAGTAAAGCTATAAAAAACCATTATTATATTATTATTACACATCATATAACTGTTATTATATTATTATTAAACATTATATGACTATTATTATATATTATCTTGACCAACTACTAAAACAAGCTACGTAAACAACAATTTTACAACATGAAAGAAAAGACGGGAAATTACTCAATGTATCATTTATACACGATGACAACTTCGCTGAACACAGTATGCAATTTTTTTGGAAAATTCAGAAATTACTTTCCTTCCAGCCTGATGCTCTTAACACTCCAGTTTTAAAAATATAAAAGACTCAGACGGCAACCGCTCGTCCAAGTTGTCTTTCATCACCCCTTGATTGAGAATCACATTGCGCAACGTTATACATCAATGTAATTTTAGCATTTATTGCAAGAAGCTGCACTCGACCTGCACTCGCAACACTGTCCAAGACATGAGATGTGCGTCATGCGCTACAGGTGTCACAAGAGCTAACCTGGGGCAGCTGGCAGTGGCATCAGAGAGCAGTCGACGGGTGTGCAAATCCCCCATGCTGACCACGGCCCCAACTGGCAGTCCCGTTCGCAGCCAATCTCGCACCTGAGAGAAAAAAAAACATATTTCACGGCAAACGTATCAATTGGCTTACTCAGTTCTCTGTTCTAACGAAGAATAGGAAAAATTGAACAGATCTTCGAGAAGACTTTAACCTGCAATCTTTCACTCAAGATGTCTGCACCAAATTTTGAAGGCGTGGTTACATATGAGCCAGTTTTAATTTAAGGCACGCTAGTCATCTATCACTTCTCGATCGGTGAATATGTATACATCCTTAGTATTCTGTTGATTGATATTCACAGAGAATTTTTACTCTCAGTTTTCATCTATTGTACTTATAATCTTTTTCACTCACAAATTACAAACAAAAGTAAAATGAAAAATGGATCACTCATTTACTACTCAGCATTCTGATCAACTAGAAATGCTTCGCTTTCAAGCTTGATAATTAAAAGTCCATGTTAGATTTTCCCAACAGACTAGTGGATCCGCAGTCACCTCCACCAAACATGTTCGTTTTGTAAATTAACCTCAGAACTTTTTACATAAGTTTATGATCGATCAGTCAAGCGCAAATTTTACTGACGAGCTAAAAATTATTACAATTATTCATTTTTTAGTGCTTCTTGATAGCCTATCTAAGTTGATCGTGATTATATACAACTGACAAAATTTGCCCAGTAAAATTGTTACATGAGCATCACTGGGGTAATTATAAACGAACCAAATTCATTCTGATTCCGTCAATTTAGTTTCTGTTTTATTGAAGCTCGTCCTACCAAACTGTGGGCCCGCCTTAGTCGTACGAAGTCATATTCAGAAATATTGACCGTGTTCTTTTGCGTTCACAAGTCTCCTTAATTCTAAGAGATATAGTGTGAAGCACTAAAATGTGAATATTTTATCACTCATTATGAGTTCCATGTAAAAGGGAGTTCAAGCAAACGTATTTTTTAATATCAAGGGATTACTATTGTTTTACTGATAAAAGATTGCACTGAGATTAAACGATGAACAAAATAAATTTATTATATCAAAACAACTATTAAAGAGATAGAAGTATGACAGTTCCGGAACACCCTGGGCAAGAACTTGATTCCACATCTTTTCTACAACACCCACTTACACTAGAATACCTTTTGTTGAAATGTTTGTTACTAAGCACCTTGGATTCTCGTAAGATGATGTAGCAGATTTTTATATACTGCTCATATATCTATTGCATCTGTAATTCAAATAATTAAAGGAATTTTTAGTCGAATCTTTTAAATCATAAATGCTACATTTTTAAAAATCTTTAATTTATAAGCAGTTACAACTACATACTGCGCCTTTCGTTGGAGTGACTGACTTCCGAAATTTTCTGCAAAGTACATCACATGTGAATCGGACCTGAAGCTCCTTCGTGTCAAAGAGCCTCCCGTAAAAGCAGCAGAAGGATCCATTAGAGGACCACCCCTCAAACATGGGCCCACACACACACCTTGGCCCCTCATGAAGGTCAATGAGGCTGCGTCGGAGGGCCTCGAATCATTACACGAAGAATGCGTTCGCTGAGCAGCTGTGATCTCCAGCGCTCATAAAATTGAGATGGGAAATTTTTAAATTGCGCCCGCCAAATGTTCAATTAAGAAACTTACGCGTACATTATTGGAGTCTGGTAGGAAAAGTGCCCTGACAGTTAATTTAACGTAGTCTCCTATTATCTAAAAAGTCATACCGTCATGCATGTAGCAGCTGTGCAGTGTAGAAAAGTACAGTGTAGCAGGGGTGCAGTGTAGCAGCTGTGCAGTGTAGAAAAGTACAGTGTAGCAGGAGTGCAGTGTAGCAGGGGTGCAGTGTAGCAGCTGTGCAGTGTAGAAAAGTACAGTGTAGCAGGGGTGCAGTGTAGCAGATGTGCAGTGTAGCAGGAGTACAGTGTAGCAGGAGTGCAGTGTAGCAGGAGTGCAGTGCAGCAGGAGTGCAGTGTAGTAGAGGTACAGTGTGCATGGACTACAGAGGCAAGTGCAGGATGGGTGAAACAGTGCAGAGCAGCGCAGTAGTCAGCCAGGTGGTACTGCTGCTGTGGTGAAGGCGTTCTAATTTAAAGTTACAGCAGCTCGGGTGGACTGTAAATAATTTTAGTAACAGTGTAGCACAAACATCACAGTTGAGTGTGTCTTGTGGTGTCCAGGCCTGGTCACAACATCTCTACGTGCAATTTACTCTCAAAATACTTTTATATTCTTTGGCCTTTGTAAATAACTCCGTGAGTAGGGAGAATTGAGGAAAGTAGGCACACATAGAAAAAATTGTATTGATGACCTCAGAACTTTGAAATAAAAGTGAATGCATGAGGAAATGAATCGCAGAAACTTCATTTTGCTCTTTCCAATAATTTTATTGTTTTGCTTTTGTTCATCCTAATTTGGTGAAATTAGTGCTCAGCTAATTTCTATTAAGCGAAGAGGCAATTATTTTTGGAGAGTCTTCAGCCGTCTGAAGGAAGATAGGCTCCGAAAAAGAGTGTCTATTCAGGTAACAAAAGATTTTAGTTAATTGCTTAGCCAGGTTTCACTACATATAATCTTGTTATCTCGTCCACAGTAGAGCTTAAATAACTATTCTCTGAAAGCTTTATTCATGTTCCAAACTTGAACCGCAACCATGCCACGGTTGTTTGAAGTCCTGATGACTAACTGTGCTTATGAAGTATGCAGCTGACAGTGTCTGTTCGATTACTCGATTTAAGTGGAATTAAAGGGAGAAAAAGTAATGGCTGAATTGTCTTGGGTTCCAGAAGAATTATAAGGTCTCGGAATGATCATGGGTCACAGAATGATCAAGCAGGTAATGGAATAATTATGTGGTCACAGAATGATCAGGAGGTCACGAAATGATCATAGGGTCACTGATTGATCATGAGGTCACAGAATGATCATTGGGTCACAGAATGATCATGGGATTACGGAATGATCATGGGGTCACAGAATGATCACGGGGTCACGGAATGATCATGGGGTCGCAGAATGATCACGGGGTCGCAGAATGATCATGAGGTCACGGAATGATCATGGGGTCGCAGAATGATCATGGGGCTACGGAATGATCTCAAAGTTCTCCTTTGTAAGTAGAAATTCTTAGAAACTACGGTTGAGTTCCGAAACCTACCTTGTATTGTAATGCAGACTTGATCGTGGGAAGCCAAGAGCTTATTTAGCAGCACAACATAAAATATCTGCTAATAAATTAACGTAAATTGTTAGAATATCAACAAGAGTTTGTTCAGAATTAAATCCAACAGGAAAGGAGTTTTTATTCTTTCAGAAGTAAACTTAATATGCCTGTAAGCTTTACGGATCATAAGTAAGCCTTAGAAGTCAAGCCGGTAAGCATAATGACTATGACAGTACATTAGTTTCACTCATTTTGGATTATGTTAGATATTAAACGCAAAATTTATTGGGTATTATAGAACACACCGGAGCAATGACTTATCCTAGCCTGATAACAGTCACAAGAACGTTATTTTTGCAAAATTTTTGACCCTAAACTTCGAAGAAAAATGAACATTTGATAGGAGCCACAATCCGAGCATTACAATGAGTTCCGTGATTTGGCGAGCAGCTCCTGCTAAAGACCCGGACTACGGAAGATCCTAATTTTCTGGTCCGGAGCAGCACGCGATCCGCGTCTCTAATACCACGGAGCTCCGCTCTTCGCTCCACGGATCGGAACTGTCGCGACTTAAATCCGCGAGATCTCACTCGAGTAATTGCTTCGTGTCGGCAAAACGTAGAAATTTGTGGCAAAAGGAAGAAAGCCTTGAGAGGGCACTGACTCGCGTCCATTAACACCAGAAAGGACGAAGGGTGAATTTTTTCTGATGTAATGCGGGAAGCTCTGAAGGTTTGATTTACTCATTCGTAGGCAAGGATTTTTTCCAGCATGTTGCCAGAAAATTTTGTTAGGAAAATTCAGTAACGCATTAGCTGCAGTTAGTAAATTAAAAATAAAACTTATGTTGTCATTGTCTTATCGTAATTTATACCCTGATTAGTAGTTCCGATGAGCAGTTGGGATAAATAACAAGTAATTATATTCTAGTGAAACTAAAACCATACGACAATAAACTCAATAATCATCACGATGACGAGACCTACTGAGCCTAAAGAAGTTTACAGCTCGATTAATTAGAGAATCCTTTCGACCTCCTCGGAGTCTCAAGTTTTGTTCAATACAGCTGTAAAAGTCCTAACGAGGGAAACTTAGAAACGAAAATTAGAATTCAACAAATTTGCCTACTGAAGAGAGCCGTAAATCTGGTTCAACTTGCCCATTACACTCACTCTAATGATGCGAATCAATTTCTCGCCTTTAAAATCGACTCTTTAGTTTTATTTCAAATCTTTACGAGCTACGAGAAGGGAGGCATTTCCGCTCAATTTGTTCTGGAGCCAAAGCCTTTTTAATTGATAATGGCGCTTAAAATTTTAACGTTTACTTAGTGTAGTTAAATGAGGTAAAATATTCTCGCTCAGTTTTCAATCACTTAGAAATAAAATGCAGAGTTTATATGTTAGCCTGATTTGGTCTAAACAAGTGCTACCTCACTGAGAGAATCATAAATTTATCACATTTACACATTGCTGGAAGAAAAAAATCATAGAATGTTCCCCAAATCTAACGCTCATTTAGCAAACATTTCCATTTATGCTTCAATAAAATACAATGAATTCAAACTGAACTAAATTATCAAATTCATTTCAATTTCGATTTATAAAATGGAATGACAAATAAACGTGTTGAATTTTCTTTATTAAATACATACAAGCAACTCATTTTAGATTAAATGAAATGTGAGTTTAATATACCGTAGAGTTTTATGTAGCTGTTGGATGTACATAGGATATATCCCGTATGCCATGATAGTAGCCGCATACATACAATCAAGAGACAGTTGACGATAGGTCATTTATAATCATTTTCCTGCCAGTTTCGTACTTTAGTATTATGAATCATAAACAAAAATTATTCGGAAAAATCCCCCATCTAAGAACCAGGAGTTGAAATCATTTTCACTGTGGAGCAACTCGCTGTACAAGCCAACTTTACCATGCACTCGAGTATTGAATACCAGAATGAGTATTCTATTCAAGATTTTATGAAAACTAAGCTGAACTCATTACAGTTGAACGGATTAGCACATAATTCGTTCCTCAATAAAAACTAAAGATCTCGTGGATGTCTTTTCCCCTCAGTGGAAGAAGAAGCTGTTAGTGTGCAATATATTTTTTTACAGAAATATTGATCTTAGGAGCATTAAAAATTACTTCATGTTCATGTAAATTTGAGGAACGTTGTATTTTTGTCAGCAGCTGATCCAACTTAAGTCCTTTCGCGCTGAGTAGATTGAATCCCACTAAGAGGGTTTAGAGGCGAAGACTCAAAGTGCTCTGGGAAAAACCTCTAAGCCGCAGGGTGCGTCTGCTCGATAGGAGAGTTCATCATCAACTCAAAGAAAATCCACCCTCGATCGAGTAATAACAGGGTATTTGCAATGCAAATGAATTAGCTATTAGAAGAATTACTTTGGGGTGATGAATGATCATACCTTATGAGAGATATCATGCATGCGCTGTCAACATCCTTTCGGAGCTTATTGTAACTGTAACAAAGTGAGTAGGAGTTCGTTTTACCAGCAAACCAGTAAGCAGAGGCTCATTGTAACTGTAACAAAATGAGTAGGAGCTCATTTCACCAGTAAAAAAGTAAGCAGGAGTACATTGTAACTGTAACAAAGTAAGTAGGAGTTCGTTCTAACTGGAATGAGCTAAGTAATTTCTTTTCTTAATTTTGTCTGCACCGTTAAGAATTCATTTTAACTCTTTACGGAAAATATATACCAATGATGGTAAACGTGCTGTTTTGTAATTAACAGTTGTACAATAAATTCCTTTAAGAGCCACTAAACTTTCAAAAAATATTGCTCGATATCAACCCAATACATATCATGCTATAAACACTTTACCTACAGCTATAGGTTTCAAGAGCTATAGGTATGTGCAATTTGTTATAGTGTAAAGTGAGGCTGTGATTATGCAATTTTATATTGGTACAAAATCCGTATCTTTCCGGGACTGGGATATAGAACAAATCACTACACGTCATTCAACTGCCGTGCACAGTTTGAGTCTGTCTTTTCAACCTCCATTCAGTAAAACTAAGCAAACTCACATCCTTCACAATAATTGTGGGTATTTCTCTAAAGGGATTCTTCGACAAAAATGGTCCTCTTATGCTGCCCTTTTTCCGCAGAGAAACCGTCTGCTCCCAGCAATATCATTTCGAGTAATCGCACTACAGAGTTCACAAAGGCAACTTAAACTTGTCTGTACCTCATTCAAAATGTGTACAGAGTGAAGCCCTCTTTCTGCATTCTTCCATATTCAAAAGCGAGATGAGCATTCACTTTTTACGAGGACTAGCATTTGTCAAGCATAAGGAACAAGCGGCTCCTAATCTTTAGTTATGAGGACAAGTTAAGTTGCACGTGCGTTATAGAAAAATTTAAATACTTGTTTTTTGTATCGGTTTAGGATAGCGGAATAATCACTAATATTGATCTTTTTTGATGCAAAAACGAAGTTATTAATTCAAGCTGTGCGAAGAAAAAATAAGTACTTGGAGACATTGTTTTAACAGGTAACTTGATTTGTGATAAAGAACATTGTATACTGTCTTTTTGTCGCATAACAGATTATTTGGCTCGTCAGAATACAAGTGATATTGTTCGCCATATCATTAATTTATAGTTTCAAAAGCTTATGAAAAGTTTCATCCTTTCGCCCTTTGATGTACACAATGTACTCATACATTGTGGACAACAACTTCCATCGTCTAAAACTCTCTCTCCACAGCCGTCGGACACACTGCTCTGCACCCAATAAAAAACACTCTTCTCCACCGCCGCCGGACACACCGTTCTAATACCTAATAAATAAGGCTCCAGCTCACAGCTCCTTCACGCACCGTTTCGTCCGCCATTTTAGGCCTAAGCTCGGCGTTCATTCACTCAAGAACAAGACTCTACAATATTGCTCTGTATCAACAAACATTTCCTACAATGAATTCTGCTGAATTTTTATTCACTATTTAGTTTTACAGATTACTGCTGTCGTGAGCTGGATTAGAAGTGTTGTATATGCAAGAATAGTTTACTATACTTCAGAAGTTCCAGCAATTGCCGTACTTGTTATTAGGAATATAGATAAAGGATATATTTTGCATCCACCGGTAAATTACAAGATAATGTCTCAACTGTAAAATTTACTTATTTAAGGTTATATAATATACGGTGTGAGTCATCTTAATGATGCTTTTTCTTAAATAATAATTTATTTGTTTGTTGATGTTTAATGAAAACATCTAGATTCAACAAGAGCTCTAAGATTAGAGAAGTCTAAGCTACAAAAATGAAATTAAAGTGCTCGCTATTTTATTATCAAATTGAAAAAAAGTTTACGTCAGTTCCTTAGTCAACTAACGTCCTTTTAGCAAATGCAGGTCCCTGATGTTTGCTTTCGTGAAGATAAACGGGACTTTCTTAGTTCTTTACAAGACCTTACTGTCATTGATGTCAAGAAGGTTATTGCACAAAACAATAAGTGCCTTGTAAAGTCCTTGAAACATCACCTGTATTCCTGCAGAATTTTATTCTCTTCGTTATATGAAAAAGTTGTCGTCAAAATCAGTTTTCTGAGGAATGAAACATGAAATTTAGACATCTGAAGATTCACCCTAGGAACTGTCTGCTAAAAGATAAAAGATGAGTGCAATGTAAACATTATTCTTTAATCCTATTTGATCAGTGAAAAGGTCATATGTAGTATCTTGAGTGTATCAATCAGGTAAACATATAGACTAAGAACAATAAGAAGATTAGAAATTTCATTCGAGTTTTGTCGAAACAATCAAACGTAATGAAAGAAATATAGCGAGCACTCAACAACTAGTTGCAGCAAGTTCGTAATTCTTCAGCAATAACGGCACAAAGATCAAATACTTGTTCATTACTCTGAAATTTCGAAACAGATTATGACAGTATTGAGACCTGCAACCAAGTCAACTTAAAAGATATATAAAATTTTTAATTTTATTTTAAGTATGAGAACCAAACACGAGAAGCACTTGGCGCCATACCATCACGCTCAGGCATTCCCTGTGCTAGTGCAGTAGTTCTGACAGGCAGCTCCGGGAAGAATTGCTTAACTGCGTCGGTAAATTTCAGCTCGCAACACAGAATTTCTTGCAAGACTCATGATACAGGAACTTAAAGTACGGCGTTTGGTAAACATTCATATCAAGCATTTATTTCTAGCCCAAGAGTAGTAATTCAGTTCCATTAATTGCATCTACTCAGCTGACAAAGACCAAATCTGTTTAATAACATTTCCTATATATAAAAATTTCAAGTGAGCAAATTAATCTCAGCCGTCAACAAACGCCTCTATATCAGAAACCTTTGAGACGCTTCCTGAAAATGTTTTGTTTGTTAATTTTTTGCCATTACACTGGAGTTCATTTTATAGATGGGCCCAATTTCAATGCATGCTGATAATTCGAGGAGACACAAGTTTGAGCAAATTTTTTGCAACGTAAATAGCCGAGAAATTGAAATGCCGAAAAGCGTCCGCGGCGGTTGCCTGCTCCGTGAAGGCATCGTTGCAGAGGAAATTGAACATCACAGAACGGGAAAATACCTTCAGAAGAAAATGATTGGTTTGCAGTCCTGCATCATAGAAATAAAAAACTTGATTTTGACGCCGATTGGGCTACTCTCATCGTTCGAGCTTGATTCGTCACAGGGGTTTCACTAAAAATTATGCGCTGCAATACATGAATTTTGCACTTGATTGAATACAGTGTTCGAGTTCTGAATAGGAGCAGATTTATTTTCATCGATGAGTAATGACTCTGATGTCCTTCTGGTAATAACACATTAATTAACGCTCGACTGCAGAAACATTACAACGATCAAAGTCGGGGGAAAGAATTATGAAATTTTCTTCAGCAAATGCTGCTCAAGTTAGACATGAACTGAACGCTACTTAGAGGTGCAAATGCTGTCAGTTGAATTGTTAAAATATTAATTCACAATGCATTTGTGTGTACGTATTTCCTGTTATGTAAATATCATATATATAACCATTTGATGATAGTTTTATTTTTTATATGTTCTTTATACGCATCTTAGATGCCCGACATGTCAACAACCCACTGAGCACAAACGTCGGCTGATATAGAAATACATATTTGCAATTGGTTCATGATAGACTTCATTCAGATGTGGCAATTTATAGTTCATAAGAGGTCAACTAATGGAAGCGACGCTATGTTTATAATATACCTTTGAAATTACCTATTGTTCAACTACCAAACTTGACAATTTTAATAATTTTTCGTGAGCAAGTTTTACTATTTGAATACTGACGTCATTTTTAGCTGTTAATTTCGCTTCTTATTTGTTATGCCTACGATGCTTTGTTTAACGTTGCTTTTTGTATCATTACATTACGTTTGTTTGACAGTGCTTTAGTTTTTCAGACGGCTCTGAGCCATCAAACTGCTGACCATTTAATGATAAATTTGATCAATTATAATTGATCAAATTTATCCTTGCTACTTATGAATGCATTCAGTAAGGGCTGGCTTTCATGATGCACTTACTGAATGCATTCATAAGTAGCAAGGAAAAGTTATAACTGAAGTTTGGTGTCCCTAGTTTTGCAGAGATTTCAATGGATAAACAAAGACCCTTTCAACTCGACGGAGTCCTTCAGCTGGACACCCAGAACTACTGCACTCCAGCAGCAGCCGCAGCGCTGGATTTCGGCAGTTTGGTATCACTTCGCCTTAGCGAGAATGCTGGAGTTATATCCTGATTCTAAGGCAACAATAGCCAGTTCTATGTTCGCAGGCAGTAGTGTAAGAATTCAGGCCTCTATTTACTCCATTCACTTCTTCAGTAATCTGGCTAACTTAGCAGTCAAGCAGACCCAACCTCATGGTATGGCTCCCCAGTACCATTGAATATCGCAGTCGGTCGCTTCAAGGCACATCGCCGGAAATGAGATGCCTTGGGAACCATAAGTCAAGACCTATTATTCGCCTACTCGGCACCTGTTTCTGCTCATTCAATATGCATTTATTTGCAAGTCGCTAGATAAATGAAATCTTGATATCTCCTTTGAAAACTTTCATTAAAATATTTCAGGATAAACGAGATAGAGGCCTCTAATCTTGAAATTTTTAACGTTTACAAGGCAATTTCACGTAAAATTTACCGGCCTGCCAAGAATATCAACCAAAAATGATATAACTCTCATGTTAGGCAATAAATAATTATATTATTCCAATCATATACAAATAATATAAAAATTTTCCATTGGTTGATTGTGATGTTGTTGTGTGTAATTAGCTTGCAGAAAGGGAAGAAAGAGGCTTTTTTACATGAACTGAACACTAGGAGACTACAAGCTAGCAATCTAGTCTGATGAACGTTATTCCTATATCGCTATGAGCCATTAACATCTTGTGGGTTTTAACGAGATAATGCAGCCAGCTTCAACAGTATGCTCCTGCTTCCTATCTTGTACCTACCAGTTAAGTTACAACCTACATCGCTCCTACTTTCAGTTCTTTCCTGCCCGTTTTTACAGGCCAAACCGTGTCAAGTACTTTGTATTGTTTTCATTTTTCACCTGAACTCATTCATGCCACTTTCCGCTTGCCCGTTCCTGCTCATTCGTTGTTACTTTTCCGTCTTTTAAACGCAAACCTCTTCATAAAGTTTTTTCCTGTCAGCCCGTTAATATCCGATGGTCCCTGACTCTCAATTCTTGCCAGTCGCTGCAAATGCAATAACTCCAAAACTTCGCAAGCAAGCTTCAGTGATTTCAATTCAGACCTGAAAAGTATGCGCGAGAAACAAAATAGCTCACAAAAAGGAAATAGAAAAAATGCTACACTTATCCTATGAACTTTTTTTTGTGCGTTGCATGAAGTCAGGAGAGTGTATATAAGATGGAATATTGTATAAACGTTATTTTCAAACACTTAGGAAGTCAAATATAACCATTTAAAATGTTTATCCTTTCATTTTTAGAAAAAGCTCCACAGTTAAATGTGTTAGTTTATCAAACTCTAGGATAAATGATTGACCTCACAAAAAATTTTCTGAACTTCATAATACTATCGTCATTTCATCACTCACGTCTGATTTCAATTTTTCAAAACATTGAGCAGTATTCTTGAATATGCATTCTATCAGATAATATTATGATACATGTTTGATGCCTCATTTAAATCAATTATATTCCCTCTCTAGGTATCATGTAATTAAAATTTCTCCAATTACAGTCTTTTAAAAATGGAAGAATCTTTAGACATATAAGGCGCTTAGGGATTAACGAATTTTAAAAGAGGCTCGGCTGCTGAAGCGATTCAAACTATTTCCCCAGTCTGTGAAAAATATTGCCTTAATGAAAGGACTCACAAAGGATGGTTTGTAAAATTTTGATGCAGGGATTTGAACCTTGATCATGAACACCAAATGAGACGTTCAATTGAGTTACCTGACAAACTTCTTATAGCATAACTTGAAGCCTATCCTGCAGTATCTGCTGGAGAATTAGCAAGGAAGTTATATTCAAACTAAACAACTGTTCATTATCATATTAATAGCTGGTAAAAATTCCAAAATTTGAAAAACGAATGCCTCGTGAATTGTCTGAAGTCCAGTACAAATTTCGAGTGACATCAAATAGCCCCTTCACGCTCGCTACCTCAATTTGCTTTAGCTGGATCAACTTGTGACTTTTGATGAAAAACGGATCCTTTATCAAAATATTAAACGTAGTACAAGGGTTTGGTAATCATAGAAAAGCCGAATTACAATCGAACAGAGAATTTCACGCCAAGAAGTTTATTCTCTTTGTTGGGTGGTATTGCGGATGAATCATTCACTTTGAATTTAAATCCACCTATCTAAGAAATAACACTCAAGTCTATTGTCAGTAATTAGAACATTTGAACGTTATGGCGAAGAAAATTCCAGTTTTACTGTGACTTCATCACACAATAGACGACCAAACACAGCTAAGACAATGCAGCAGAAATTTGAGAAACTTGGCTGGAAGAAATTGTCCATCTTCCTTATTTCTCCAATCTTACTGCTTCAGTCTACCAATTGTTATGTAGCCAATAAAATCTTTAAATGAGTTAACTCTCAAAAACTGTGAAGAACTTGAAACTGAGAGCTATAAATTGAGACTAATTTCTTCACTAATGGGAATTAAAAGTTTATGAGTAAGTGGGAAGAAGATAATCATGATTACGAAAGAAGATAATCTACTCAAAGTCATATATTTACTGATGACTATGAGTAGATAATCATGGGAACTACATGAGCATTTATATTTGATAAAATATAAGACAAGATCACATGTTTTTCTTATTAGAATTTAATCATTCCTAATGAGATGAGCCTTATAGATCGGGTTCTGGTATTTAAACTTTGTGTCCCATTTCTGTTATGGGTTTTAGCAACGCGAGTGCTGGTGCTAAAGCTAAAATGTCTCATAAAAACTCTAAGTAAATGCTGGTGCCAACGTAGATTTTGACAAGAGTGTGTGAAATATTTTGTTGACCACCTATCTAAGGCTAAGAAAATCCAGGCCTGAGGAGGCAGACGAGCAACACAACTGTAACACTCACAGGCCTCTCGTTTGACGGACAAATCCTTTGGGGCAGCATTAGCTGGCACTTGAAGTCCTGGTGTGGAGGGGAACGAGCATTAAAAAGAAAACCAAAAACCTGCTGCTTGGTGTAGCAACACGGAGGGACCCAACGGACGAACGTTTATTGAGGGATACCTAGGTCCCTTTTATGATCTTGAAGATTCTTTAGCAGCAGGACGAACGAAGAGAAAGGGTGCGAGATGAAGCCGCAGTTTAGGGACGATGAGACTTTGTTTGCTGGAGCGCTTAGCGAGAAAAGTTGCAACAGCTACGAGAGCTTTCGTGTGTCTTCCTCTAAGTGTTAGCCACAGCAAAAGAAGGAAGAAGCGTGGCTATGCCCAGCAAGTCTGCCTCACTTCTGAAATAACATGTAAAAGTTCACACTTGCGTATTTAGCTCTTAGAGCATTAAATGCGTACTCATTGTTGATAAACGTTCTTGTTTCAATGGCAAGAAGTAAAAAATTCTACGTTTCCTAAATTAAATTATTCACAGCAATGTTCTAAACTGAGCTTCGACATTTGTTGATGTCGCATTATTGTAATTTCTTATTTATTTTTTAGTGGAATAGGAATGTCTTCGAAGTAAGGTTTTCCGTGACAGAAAGCCAACTTTTGCGTTGAAGAACTTTTTCTATAACCGATGAAAGGCATTGGCAAGTAAGCCTATTGATTTACTAGGAGGCGGTATCGACTTAAATGACAAGGCACTCTGCCTTTCAGGCCTGACGGAGGTTTTCAGTCTGATTTCATGTTTTCGTCCCACTTCACTAAAAGCAATCCATGAAAACCTTTACCTCTAAACTAAATGTTTATTCGTTAATAATGTCGTTCTCATACTAATTTTCACTGCGTTTTCAACGTCTCACACTTTCAGTACGCACTCATATATTTCCTGCCATATATGTGTTAGGAATTTGAGTCATCAAACTTGCACTGTAGTCATTTAAAGATTTCCGTCAAATGCTACTATTGGCTCTCTGGTTGTTAACTGACCATAATTTACATTCCGCGGTAGCGGCAGGTCACAAATGGCTCTATCATCGTAGGCTGACCCCCATACACCTGTACACATCGAAGTAGTGACTCTTACGCTGGTTGGCTAAGTTCTAGTGAGGTTAACCACGTAGATCAGAACTTTTATTGCACCGCTTGTGTAATTTGCTCACAGTTAGTTACGGAGGATTCGGGATGATGTATTAGTGGTATCTAGTGTTTGAAATTACAGGAAAGATACACTAGCCATTGCTTGCGCATGAAGTTTTAAAGCTGACGTACCAGCAGTTACTTGCATACGAAATTTAAGGGAGGGAAAACAGCCGTCACCGATGTATGAAGTTATCTGAATTACATATACGCACACAGATATTTGTTGATAAAATTACGAAAAAATAGATTTCCTATCACTTACGTATGATGATTTTAGAGCAATGTACCAGCAGCGTAATCATCAATGTTTCCTCACTTGGCAGCATAAATAAGCTAGAACTGACATGCTATATTTTCTATTAATGACCTGCTAAAGATCGTTTCCCTAGCCACGATGAAGCCATTTCATGGACACACTGAAGCTATTTTCACCTAACATTCTGAAACCATTCAATTAGCTGCATAGAGGCACTTCAGCTGACCACCTAAGGCCCTTGTATAAAGTTTACTGAAGTTACTTCAAGTTGAGCCACTGGTGTCACTTGCAGCTGACTGTTGCCATTACATTTTAATCAGCCATGTCAGGTTACAGCTGATTCTTACTTTTATAATATGATGAGCCATGTCAACCGCATAAACTTTGCCCAATGTCTGAGGAGGTACAGGTGCGGTAGATCACTGATATAGAAATATTCACTCGAGGTTGAGGATTCTTTATTTGAATGAAAAACGTTGGTGTATACGCTTTTGTTTCGTATTATTTTGTGGTTAATGTACAAGTAAGTGTATTTAAGTTGAACGTGTTTCAGTAGGAAAACTGAAGTAAACTTTTGCTAAAATTAAATGAAGTCTTGATGATTACTTTTTTCTAATTGAACAATTTTGTAGCATTTTTCTCATGCCACTCTCTTCCAACTATATATACGGAAAAATGTAATAAAATTAACACTTTGACTGCGATGTGTACCATATATGGTACACGTACTGTGTTATTCGTACGGACTAATTTTGGAATCGCAGTCAAAGTGCTAAATCATTAGGCTGCTATGGATGATATTTACATATATTGTATAAAAAACTATTCAAATACACTTTACACTTCTTAGTCACACATGTTGCATTGAAATCAATGCGGTATTACAAATAGCTCAGTACAACTTTTCATAAAAACATAAAAACATAACGTGTCTCACTCAAAACAAAATAAGGGGTTTCTGAATTGCTGTTGTTGATGAAAAAGCAAGAAATCATTCCCTACAAAAATTGAAATTAACCCCTAGAGGAAAATTCAAAAATTTTGAGTAGGCTTCACATTCAGTGTTTCACTACTTGTGGTATTTTTTTTTTTTTTGAACGGTAAACTGAAAAACATTCTTGCTCGGGGGCAAATTGCACTCGAAGCGGACAACTCATTTCATACTTAAAATTAGAATACTGTTCTGTTCTTCCGTTTTATTGGACTTGGTGGAAGAGTGGAGAGCCTTTGCATTTGCATTCTAACTTATGATATCTGAGTAGCAACTGAGAACGGTCAATGTAGTCATTTCTGGCAAGTTTTATTAATTTATTCTACCTTTTTCAGTCATTTAGAACATGGACTCGAATCAAGCTTCTTGCTTATGAGGGAACATCATCATCATCACCCTATTCATCATGATTATCGAAATCATCATCCTCATCATAATACTCATCATCATCATCATTATCATCATCACCATCATCATAATCCTCATAATCATCATCATCACAAGAAGGACGAGCCAGCGTGCTGTACCTCTGGTAGATGGGCGGCGGTTGGACGTGGGCACACAGCGAGTCAGGTTGAGGTGCTCTATCCAGCGCTCTAGCGCAGAACACCCGTCGCTGCTGCACGCCACCCCCACACGTGACGGGCGACTGCGTGTCCGGGCCCACGGTAGACACGCACTGTCCCCACGATGTGGGTATCCACTCGTACCTGGCAGCCAACGATAGTCATTTGAATCAAGAGTTTAAAAGAATTTTTCTTTGCCTTTAGGAAACTAACTTGAGATCCTTTCGTGTTTTTTTCGTTGGTACTAACTCATTTTGGTAGTAGTACACTGCAGTAGCGCTGGTAGATGTATGAAGAAGGACTTCGCTCACAAGTTCCGTGAAATAAATTTGCCGAGGCTTGTTCAATCAAAACATATCTTATATTTAATACGTAGCCTACGGTTGTTCAAATTGGCAGTTCAAATAATATACGTCGTGGTACACAAATGGAACACCACGAAGAGAACATGTTCGAGAAGGAAGTTCGTGGTAGTAGGGATCAGGTTACAAAAAAATTCTGTAGTGATTGAGAAACAGTCGCTTGGTAGCTGATGAAAGTGAAATTTACTACTCCTAGATGAGAAGCCATTGTTCTTTTTATGGTAGCATTCAATGACAGTGTTGAATTTTACATCGAGTGAGGGGATATGTTAATTTCATGGGATTGTGGAGATGACGGATAAAATATTCACAAGGCACATGATGTATCGCGTAATAAATAAAACAATGATTAAGGTTTTAGACGAAAAATAATGCAATTCATTTGAATTTTATTCGACAGTGTACTGACAGCGAGGACTCAATATAACATGGAGCACCAACACTTGTTATTATCTCCATCTAAAAGCGTCATTACTCCATTTAAATGCGTCATAACACAAAACATATATTTGAGTACCACCAGCAATATTTTATACATTATGCAAGAGATATGGCTTGCTTGATGTGATGTTTAATAGAAAACCAAATTAAATCATGCTGCACTGGTAATTTGTTATTATTGCTAAAAATGCATGTACGTCATCTTCTAAATAGAGCTAAAGCTGTTCATATTCAAGTGAACTCCCGGTAATTTGGATTAGCCACCGTTTTTGTAAGGAAAAGAACACTTTAGCAATTCCCACTGAGAGTCATTCATCATTTTCGCAATTCATGAAATTGGAAAATAAAAAATACATTATATCGTGAGCTTTGAGGTGAGAGAATCAGTACACGAATTAGAAAAGAGTGTTGAGGAAAGTCCATGTGAAACTGACTGCAACTGCGTAGGTTAGCGCTGATGTGTGGGCTTAAGCTGGAACTAAATTCACGTCAGACCTCAAAATGAACCCAGAATATGAGCAGAATTTGCAAAGCTCTAACCAGTTGGCTCCAGACTTTCCCTCTCTCTTAGTCTGTCTGGCAGAGAAAGTCAAAACGTTTGATAAAACAGGGCAAACAATCATCCACTGCCCAACCACTGACGATCTAACGTTGGCACTTACACCATGGATTTGTCAAGATAACGAACACTAACCACTGTGTTAGACTGGTTAGTATGAGTGATCTTACTCGTGTTCGGCCATGATTTTTATATAATCACTTATAACGATATTGAAAACATTGAAATCAAAATTCAGTTATTTTTGGCTAACTTTACTGAAACATAGAGTCAAGCTGTGTGTGGCTAAAATACCTCGTTGTATTTTCTCTTGTTTAATGATATCCCTTGTGATGCCTCGAGCGTGAACGTTGTGTTCGTGCTGCCTGCGAAACATGTAACGAAAAAGTCTCACCTAAATATCATCTGTAAAAATTTTTATCAATGTCGATTCATCGCTTCATCGATCAAAGACAGTCGAAAACAACCTTGCTAACAGGCTAAAACTGCTATTGATTTGAACAAAAACTGTCGAATTTGACTGACTCCCCCCAGGTTTTCAACAAAAGTGAACAATATTTGAGATTGGAATGCCCGCATAATTAGTGAAATAAAGTTTAATCCTTCTATGATTTGAACTAAATAAAGGTAAAATGAATAAGCAAAACTTTCAAAATGTTGCTGCAATTGCGCTCACAACCACTAATTACTGCCAGATTAGAGTTCAGGAATAAAACTTAGATAATAGTCTTGAATTCGGTCACCCCCAATAAAAAGGAATCTCGAGTGTTCGGTTCCCAGTTAAGCTATACGAGTGAGAATTAATGCAACAGAGGTAAAGAATTTTAAAAATATCCGAAATGTTTGGCAGGGTCAAGGGTCCTAGAAACCATAATATTTCTTTTAGTTGGTCAAGGTAAGCCACTTAAATCCCGTTCATATTCCAAAAAACATGAGATATCATTCGTTCATGTGGACGTTGATTGCTGATTTTTAATTCCATTCAAAAACGCTTAGCATTTTTTTTGAGCTCTCTGTCCCTGCTTAGTTAAACCCAGGGCACAAGTTGGTGAATGTTGGTCTGCTAGCAACAGCTACCTACGAACTGATCATCTTCATCATGCTGTGCTGCATCCTCATGCTGTCCTGCATCCCCACCATGCTGCACTGCATCCCCATCATGCAGCGCTGCATCGTCATCATGCTCCGCTGCATCCCCACCATGCTGCGCTGCATCCCCATCATGCTGCGCTGCATCCCCATCATGCTGCGCTGCATCCCCATCATGCTGCGCTGCATCCCCATCATGCTGCGCTGCATCCCCATCATGCTGCGCTGCATCCTCATCATGCTGCGCTGTATTCTCATCATGCTGCGCTGCATCCTCATCATGCTGCGCTACATCTTCATCATGCTACGCTGCATCTCCATCATGCTGCACTGCATCCCACCATGCTGAGTTGCACAGACAAAAGTTCCTAACAAGGAACAATGTCTCGCTCCAATCTTTCATTGGCACTTCATGGCTTTTACTCACTATTATTTTGATGTTTTATCGAAGTATTAATACTTCCTCCTGTTAACTGTAATGCTTAATTGGCGTTAGAATTCTCCTTATATGTGTAAGAACTCAAGTTTAAACGAAAAAATAGCAATAGTTAACACTTCATTTCTTTTCTTCATGTATTGTGGCTTAATTTGTAAATACATCACATTTCCATATAATGCAACAATAGCTTGTTCACAGTAACGCTATTGCTGAGGCTATACATAAAAAAGGAACCGTTTGGAAACAA
The DNA here is from genome assembly GCA_006783055.1 of Trinorchestia longiramus. NCBI lineage: Eukaryota > Metazoa > Arthropoda > Malacostraca > Amphipoda > Talitridae > Trinorchestia > Trinorchestia longiramus. Next base: position 22,500 of record VCRD01001394.1, read on the forward strand.
TGAAAAATCGGTTAATTGAATTAGAGCCCCAAGCGTCGAAATTTTTTCATTGCAGGTGAAGTTTGCCAATATTGAAAGCTTCATATCTGCATTGTTATCTGAAAACTCTTATGCCGAGACGAACAGAATTTAATTCATATAGAGGTTTTATGAGTATATTTTAAAATATTATGGGTTAGAATGTATGCAGGCTCCGGTAATGAACTCATGGAAGACCTCATTACTGATTTCAACAACTGATAAATACCAACTTGTGTGGTAACTGTTTGCGGTACTCAGATCGAAAATTCATTAAAAGTTTTGATTGTTTCACTTGTAGATAGTCGCCAATATCGGTATTCATTGTACGTAGGCACTAAAACGCTTACCACTAGAAGGAAAACACTCACCACTAGAGGGAAAACGCTCACCTCAAGAGGAAAAACGCTCACCACTAGAAGGAGTACGCTCACCTCAAGAGGAAAAACGTTCACCACTAGGGGGAAAACGCTCACCACCAAAGGCCATATTTTGATTTTTGTAGCAGATACCATGAGCTTGAAGTAAGATTTAGCAACAACTAAGTATTCCAAATCCAAAATATGTTCAATAAGATTCAGTATCAGTGTATAAGAATGAATCACTTCTAGATAGCATAATATAGTTTTAAAGACTATCTCATATGGCCTGCCATGATGCTGCACATTACTGGTCTAATACTGATTGTTTTCTCTAGTCGAATGAATTGCACAAGAAATTCTCATGTAACTTCCTCCAGGATAGAGAATGGCAAGCGCGAGGAACATTGAATGCTTGACATGAGTTTCAGGAATATGAGTTTAAGACGTTTTCTATGAGTTCATTATTTATGAATTGCATCGGCCAGTGTGCATTGCCAAGTACTTGAGGTTTAGTGAATTCTGTTACTCAGTTTAGTGAGCTCTGTTTCATGGTTTAGTGAGTTCTGTTTTGCAGTTTGATGAATTCTGTTTCGCTGTCAAAGAAATCCTGTGACAATGTAGGCCAACTCTCATAATTCGTACTGCTTAACTTCATTCAAACAATTGAGTACCAAGTTTTTCACATATTCACTAGCCTGTCACACAAAAATATTCAGTCAGATGGATACACTCCTGCTTATCATGAATGAAAAAAGAAAGACTGCCAAAATTCCTACAGTTTTTTTCAATAGGGTGATCGTTTTGGGAAATTATTTTACAAGAATCGAAGATAAGCACATGAAATAGATGAGACAGTGAACTAAGTGTTCACAGAAACAAGAAAAAAATACAACAGTATGAAATATAAAATAAAAATATTTATTACTTATTGCTAAATCAGTCCACTATACTACAAAAACTTTTCATCAAAATAAAGGAGAAACAATTTAAATAGCTAACGTAACTGGTTAAATGATGTACAAAAAATATAAGACAATAAGCAGCAAACTACTGTTTTACACGAAAATGTTATCCATATATGCATCTGACAAAGAAAAATGTAACAAAATTACCGTGTAAATATCCATACAAAATTTACCTTTAATACCAATCCAAGACACAATGAATTGCATCAATTTAACGCACTGTTTATAAAAGAGCTTACACAACTTCATAAGCAGTCACTGCACGAGGAAAAGATCCAGTCAGCAGAGCTGTAGTTTGCTGTCATGTTTTAAATCTGACCAGCACGAGCTGAGTGAACTGGCTACACTTACTTGGCATCGCACGGCACAAGCCGCGGCCGAGCTAGGGTGTGTGACTCGAACAAATGGGGACAAGGACGCCCAGCCCCCCTCTGCAGCACCAGTGCAGACCGCCTTCGCTCTCTCACTTCACGTACCACCTGTGTACAGATCATTACATGGTGGTCATGTAGACACTGTAGTTTCTGACATGGCCTTACTTTAATTTATGGCTTTATCCACTAATTATAATAAAATACAATTATATATTTGGTAGATATATGAACAATATATGATAATATATGTTCTTTCAGAGTAAGTGAAATGTGTGAACTTAAATCCGTAGACTTTTAACCTTAACGTATCTCTCATGACTATTCTGTGCAATATTCAACGAATGATGAATTCATTCGAAACTAGTGAATTGGTATAGTTTGAAAGCTATTCTTTTTGAAATTGAACAATAAAACCCACATATTACTGCATCAGACATTTCTTAACGATGCCCCGGATACATTTGATATTTCAAGAAACGATGTCCCGGATACATTTGAAATCAGTTAGTTGCATTTAATTTCATGCTCCAAATTGAAGTGATGCTCTTTTTAAGTCATGGGGCCAAAATTCATCTAAATAATTCGTTGCCATTTTTATGGATCGTAACTCACGTTGTTTTAGACGCTCCAAATTAGCTCTCAAAAGCACGCATTTCAGCGTGCCTCCTTGAGTAATGCGTAGGAGCGTCTCTACACCCGAGTTGTTTTTTGTTGTTCGTGAGGTAAGCAGCTAATTTTCATGGCGGCACTACTAATTTATTCTGAAACTGCTATTTGGTAAGACGGGTGTTTCAGATGTGTATAATATTATTATGACGTCCGTAGAGAAATTAACATTTTCAATGACGAATGCTTTCAGCTTCACTACACTGAAAAAATACGGAAAAAAGTTATTTTCACTATGTGATCATTGCGCTTGTGTGTCTTCGAAATAAATGTTTAAATTAACTTTATTTGGATTTCATTGCAACAACATGACAATGCCTTCCTATTTCAGACAAGTTATAATTATTAACATGAGAGTATTGATCGACTCTTTAGTATTATTTCACTGCCTTCTTACCCTACTATTCGAAAGCTGATAACTCCGTTTGGGAATTTAGAAACCACAATGTTATATATATTTATCAAAACGAGGGGAATAACAGCTTTGCATAGTGGCTGATATTCCCTACTCGCAGAATGATATTTTAAATCATACGATATCACCCGAGGCAACGCTTTGAGAAGCCGAATTCTTGACACGAAAAACAATATTAATTCAAATACAGCGAGCTGTAATGATAAAGAGCGAATATATAAAGGTATGGTTAATATTTTTGTAGAATAGAACCTCATAACTCATCCAATCTGTCACATAAAATAATTTGAAATTTAGATTATTTGAGTCTAGAATTTATTCAGATTGTTTAAATGCATCGATTGAATTTCCTCTATAACTCTTCTTAGAAGCCGAACTGGTATTCTCAGACGTAGCTTTTTGACCCAGCATCTCCACTGCTACTGCAAAGTTTACCAGCTCTTGGAAGAGAAGCTTTTTCCCGTAATAAAGCTCTTTTTCTGCAGATGGTGCAAAAAATTTTCGCATACCCGAAGCGATACTTTCTTCAGCTCAGTTCAAAGAAGATGAGCGATCTACAAAGGAACCGAGAACAATGGTCCGGTTTTTGATAGGGAGCAAAACAGGATCGAGGTTGAAATGTTGAAATCTGGAGAAAGCTTTAAGGCCTTCTTCACGGTCAGAAAGCTGGTGAATGCGGAGACAATAGCGGCAACGCAAAAAGGACACACATTGCTGCTACAGCGCTGTTATGAGAGCATGATGGATCATAACAGTCTGCGGCGTACCTCAACTACAAGCAGTACTTACCATCATGCTGGCACAGATTCGATAGAAATACCCTAGAAAGCCTCTTCTCTGAGTCATATTTTTTAAAAAGTAATGATTTATAGAGTGGGACAAATATGTTTTCGTACGCTAAGGAATTTTCAACAGAATACACATCCAGCAAATCAAAGAAGGGTCTGTTCATTTAACAATTGCGTATGCACTAGTGTATGATGACGAAATATGCATAGAAAACGAAGAACGCTCTCATATAAATAAATGGAAAGGCATTTTTAAATTTTTAGGATGGAAAAAGTATTCGTGACTAGCAAAGAAAAACTGCCTATAAAGTAATCATTTAATACGATGTAGCATAACCGCAATTGATTTCGAAAGCAACTAATCTTTTCGAGTAGTTCTCAATTAATAATTTGCAAATTGTTATTGAAATTTTATTCTGTTCTTTTCCTTGTATATTCATCAAGGATCTTTGTTGAAGATCCTAATCTGATTTGAATTTTCAAATAAGGCCTCAAAGTCTTTATTGAATTTAAGTCTGGGGGGAGGCTGACTTGGTCACTCTAGCGTACTGACAGTGTTTTCAGTCAGCCATTTCTTCGCGGATTTCGCAGTGTGCTTAGAGTCATTATCATGTTCATATACCCAGTCATCATGAAGTCCAAGATTTACAGCCAAAACGAGCAAATTTGCTTTCAAAATCGTATCTTGATATGTTGCATCGTTCATTGTACTCCTACCATCTATTAGTGCTATCTGCACAATACCTTTTGCAGAAAAATATCCCCAAATGATCATGCTGCCACCGCGAAATTTCACTGTTGGAATTCTGTTCTTCGTTTGGAATGCAACTCCGTATTTCCTCCGTGTGTGATTTTTTTGAATTACGTCCAAATCATTCAATTTTAGTTTTATCCGTCCGTAAACTCTTTCTCAGAATAATTCTTGCTTATCATGGTGTCCTCGAACAAAGTCCAACTAGGTACAAGACGTACCTTTTTAACAGCCGTGGAGTTTTCCTTGATGAGTGACAATTTAGGTTGTTCCTGTGAATTTCATTTCTTATTAATCGTTTAGTAATACTGATTTCAGATGAAAGAAAATGTTCTTACAACTCTCTACGAGTAATCATTGGATTTTGTTTATCTTAGCATAACAATCTTCTCGAAGATGTGAGAGAAACCTTCCTTAGAGCAGCAGATCTTCTTTTGGTTTTCAAGAGCTTTCTCTTTTCATACCTTGCAATAATGGAATTGATAATAATAAATGAAATATTTTAAGTTTTCTGACACTTTTCTGGAACTTGTACCGTATTTCTATCGTTTAACAATCGTTTTTTCGGTAAATTTTTGCAATCTTTACTTAACCTTTTGCCATGATGATAACCATACTGTACAAAGTATCAATACAGAATGATTAGGAAATTTGTGTTTTTAGGTTGAAAATAACTACTGATTGCATTATTAGAACAATCTAGAACATCATATTGAAACAATCTTAAAATTAAAAGTAACTTAAGGGTTTTAAAATCTAAAATTTACATCGTTCGAATACCACAATGTTTTCACCCCTGAATTTGAAAAATTTAAGTCCGAACTTCATTTGTTTTCTATGAATATTTCGTCAGTGCACAGCTGCACGCAATTATTGTATGAGTAATAACTTTTTTATTCGTTGTAGGTGGATTAAATTACAAATTTCTTGGCGTCCGAGCATTTGTTTCACTTCGCTGTAATCCACTCACGCAGAATTTTATATAGTAGGTGTACTACGTCATGATAGATACTAATATGAATAACTTCCTTTTAGTTTAGTAAACTGAACTCTTGATAAACATTGAGTGTGTAAATAAATATAAAAGACAAAATGTTTAACGAATTAATATTTTTAACTGAAATGAAATATATTCTCTGTTGTTAAACTATTCAATTTCTTTTACATTTTCCGCAGCTCTCACGCAATACAGTGCAAGATATATCATATTTCCTTACGCTTCACAGATCAAAACAGAACATGATATGCGCACACAGAACAAACTAAATTTTAATGAACTATGTATTCAGAACATTATCAAAATTGTGCACGCCTTTCGTGCGCTCAAATTAAATTCTTGCTGAAATGTGGTTTTAAATTTTTGACATTCTCACCGTTACAAAAGTTAAGCAATGAAGAAAGCAACGAGCAGCTCAGCGAGGCTCTAGCGCTGCAGCGTGCATCAGAACAGAGAACTCTGCTCATTATCTCTAATCTCGTCAAGACTTTTGGAGGCCACACATTTGAGGGCAGGAAATATAAAATTTGTAGCAGATCTCCTATAATTGGAGGCTCCAAGGATCCTTCATTAATGAGCAGATCTTTGATGAGGCCGAGTAGCAAGACTAGGTGAGGGGAGAGGAGATGCTTCGCAGAACCCAAATTTCCCCTCGTCTGCAACCCAACGCAAATTTGAACTTCTACTGATTAATAGGCCGGCTTTTGATCCTAACTTTGTCCAATTAGGGAGAATTCATACTAAAACGAGTCATTGACTTGATTAGGTAAATGTTTTAGTTCATTCGTGTTTATATGATTTTTTTTCGATCCAAGTGTATAAAGGGTACAATTTGGTTACTTTCAATAAATTAATTTAAAAAACGAAAAAAGTGCCTGAAGACCTTTGCAGCTAAGGAGAGTCAACAGAACTGATCCAGAATTGCTAAGAATGAATTAGCATGGAAAATTAAATTAGGATCTGCCAAAAAAATCGTACAATTTTCTAGGTATAAAATGATCAATTTTGATATCAATACACTGGCGATGCGCGGTATGTTCACTAGGATGGTCTTTATATTTTTTGACAGTTCTAAAGGGTAAATTTAAATTTTTTATGAATTAATTTGATCGCTTTAACCATTCGGACACAGTTTTTTACCTCAAAATGAAGATTTGAAAACCTGAGAATCTTTAAATTTGTGGAAAAAAGGGCCACCCCAATGTCCATGGTAACTGCTATCTAGCCCCTATGTAGTCCTTGAGGTTTGTGTGAGCAGCAGCGCAGCTCCCCCTGTACTGCAGCAGTCAGCAGCTGCCCTCTGTACTGCAGCAGTCAGCAGCTGCACCCTGTACTGCAGCAGTCAGCAGCTGCACCCTGTACTGCAGCAGTCAGCAGCTGCACCCTGTACTGCAGCAGTCAGCAGCTGCACCCTGTACTGCAGCAGTCAGCAGCTGCACCCTGTACTGCAGCAGTCAGCAGCCTCCTCCTGTACTGCAGCAGTCAGCAGCCTCCTCCTGTACTGCAGCAGTCAGCAGCCTCCTCCTGTACTGCAGCAGTCAGCAGCCTCCTCCTGTACTGCAGCAGTCAGCAGCTGCAGAAAGCTCTAATCTCTCGCTCCTCACAGTATAACTTCGTTCTAGTGACCTCAACATGTTTTTTAATTTAGGCATTAAATTATTAATCCGTTGTTCGTTGGGGGAAGCTCAAGACGCACCCACTTCACCTGTCTGTTGAAAGGTACCTCAAGACACACCCACTTCACCTGTCTGTTGAAAAGCACTGAACGATACACCCACTTCACCTGTCTGTTGAAAAGCACTTAACGATACACCCACTTCACCTGTCTGTTGAAAGGCTGCTCAAGACACACCCACTTCACCTGTCTGTTGAAAAGCACTTAACGATACACCCACTTCACCTGTCCGTTGAAAGGTACCTCAAGACACACCCACTTCACCTGTCTGTTGAAAAGCACTTAACGATACACCCACTTCACCTGTCCGTTGGGTGCGATGCAGCCGTGGGTGAGGGTTGCCCATGGCGACCACTGCGTCACGATGCAATGGACAGGGAGGGCACAAGGGCGGCGGTGAGGAGGCAGCGTCACGGCCCCTCCCAGGCACTCACTGAGGGGCACAGCCACTCATAAACAGTAAACTCATACTGTTACACTCATACTGTAATACTTCCTTCTGCGCTCAAATGATTTTAGGAGACTTGTCTCAAGTCAAAACGATTCCATGTTGTCTTCTTGAAGTAATGGAATAATTTTCTAATGTATTTAGTCATGATAATTGTGTTCGTTGTTATAATTTTTTTCGTATTTAGTTTCATTCAAAAATTATATGACTTATTCTAGTGCTGTGTTCTAGTAAATTCCTGTCATGATTTATGTAATGCAGTGTCTCCCTAGTCTAACAGATTTCCTAAATTATTTTCATCATTTTTATGCGCATCGTTGATCACAATCAAGTGTTCTTGTGGCTTAGAATTTTTTTTCCCTGTTTCTTCCGTCCAGGCATTTACCAGAAACTCCTCAAAATTATTTAGTTTTTGGCAGCTTATGCTGCGTAGGAGCTACTTTAAATATGATTAGTTCTGATTTAAATGAAAAGATTATAAACTGAGCGAAAGTCAAATTAGCACAAAGATGGTAAATACCTTTTACTGCAATCATCTACAATAGCTTTCCTTCAATAGCATAAAATTAGAAAGCATCAACCAAAAAATATTTCAGACTTTCATTCAAGAACATTCTTTATGTTAATTTTTATTTAGATTAGAAGTAACCTAGTTTGATAGTTGTTTGCATTGCTGTTAGTTCGGTGCAGTAAACTTAATTAGATGATCATATTCAAACGTTGACATGCTTGTTATACGAGGCAAATATTATTATTTGCTCATATTTTGTAGCTCTTTAGTTATGATGCGTTAACCTTATTGATAGTTATTGATTGTGCTATTAACACCATTATAGTAGAACACAGATAAACTATTCCACCTTTTATAGTTATTAATAATAGGAAGTTTGTTGCAGCCCACACTACACATGTATAGTCGCTCCATAAATTATATTGCTATTTAGTTAAACTCAGCTCAGCATTCACCATCCTTTGATCATTGACTGCTAAAAACGAGGCACCGCAATAAACGGGGTGATGATAAACGTTATGAAAAATTGTCATGTATACCGTATTTACCTTGATACATTTGTGTTTATGCTCAACCCAACACGTACCAGTGAGATGTATTTACAGTTCACAGTTAAGCAAGTGAGAAGAGTGACAAAATCAAAAAACTTACAATTGTTTCTTTTCAATTACAAAGCCAGGTTAAATGCTCTCACATACATATTGCCCTTCCAAACGGACACATTAAATCTTCTGAGGAGGTTGAAGGTTCTAAGCCTGTCACTGAGTGCCTGTCACTGAGTGCCTGTTACTGAGTGCCTGTCACTGAGTGCCTGTTACTGAGTGCCTGTCACTGAGTGCCTGTCACTGAGTGCCTGTCACTGAGTGCCTGTCACTGAGGCTTTGTTCTTAACATATTCAGCTTGTCATGTACAGGCAACTCTATTTTGAAACTTTTGTAAACAATAGCGGTCCATTCATGCCTGTAATTTTTTGGTCATGGCAATATTTCTCAAAAAGTCTGATGAAAAATGTAACTATAGTACCAATGTCAGGGAAAATTTTATAAATTTGCTTTTGTCCCTTGCAAAAGTATCAAACGCATATGATGCAATTTTGTTCACTACAAAAAAGTAATGAATTTTTACACTTTCTCTCCCTAAGTTAGCACAACTTATTGTTCCTTCGGTGATGTTGCTGTTAGTCATAAAACCGCGTAGTGTTCACAGTCGTAACTCATTCCGAGGCTAAAGTCTTATGAGACTCTAAGACCTAAGTCAAAACTTTAAAACTAAGACGAAGGTGGTAAGACGCACGAAGAAGAAGAATTTGGTTTTTAAAACGAGACAACAGAAAAATCTCTCCAATAATCAATATCTTCATACCACAAAACAAAAAATCTACTGGCATAGGGAGTAAACAACACACGATCTCTCCAATAATCAATATCTTCATTTCACAAAACAAAAAATCTACTGGCATAGGGAGTAAACAACAACATAGATTATTAAATACAAATGTTCACTCACTACCCAAAATCTCAACTGTTTTTGATGTAATCATAAAATTTCACCTGAGAGGAAGTTTCTTCCCTCCTTCAGCATGGCAGGTCAAGTTTCGGATTTGTGACCCCACTTTCTCTTCATCGAAGTCTGATGCACTACTCAAGAAAATGTTGGATTCTTCTGGTAAACTAGTATTCTCTAATTTATTTGCGGTAACTTTCGCTGAAGCTTTTTCTTTGTAGTCTTGCTTATGAACTCCAGTGCAAGCATCATGTGAACAGTCACCGCTGTTCTCAAGACCTTCATCTTCGTCATCCAAAGAATTAAGGCTGATCAACTCTGGACTGAGCTGGTCTTTATTGTTGTTTTGAAATGCAGATTTTATTTGATCAGTTTCCAAGGGTTTGCAATCACCCCACTGCCCCACTTCCAGCCACGGTTTGAGAGGCTTGTGAGTAGTTGTTGTTGTAGGTAAGTTACAGTCTTCGTCGCATGTCCTTACTTCCGTGAGTCTCGGACACTGTTTGCCTCGCTTACTTGGTGCCTTCAGCACCGCCCTATTCCTGGATTGCAACTTTCCGCAGATGGTACACCGAGTCCAATCACTCCATGGACCCACAACACAGTTTTTTGGACACGGGACTGTACAAGGGGCCTCTCTTTGAGGCTCCGGACCCGTGCACGGTAGAGGAGGGACTTTGTCGGAAGCCTGAGTCAAACACGACACGTTTCTGTAGTGCGTACCGTGACAAAGACCGTCGTTGAGATGACGAAATAGGGAATCTATGTGGCAGTCTGACCAAGGCCCCGCCTGCCATGTCCCACCTGCACAGAAAAGAAGAGTCTACTTTTGAATCAAGGTAATCTGAGCACGTCATGGAAGCAATGGATATAGCAAATCCATCATCAATCGCTGCAGATACGAATTCCTTTGAAACTCCAAAATTGTAACTAATATTAGAATGTTTCCAACTTCCAGGCAGTATTTTAAAAGCAAAAGCAACTTGATTTAATTCAGGAAACGTAAGATGGTCACAATAACTGATTCTTCTGGTTGGAAACAGTTGGTTCACAGTTGGGAAGACATTCTAGCAATATTGTCCCTGAAAACACTCAGTAAATCAGTCCGTTATACGCATTTCTTACATTTTTTAAAGTATAATGTATGACATTGGATGCATAATACGAGTATTTGAGTTACATATTTTACCTTTTTTCCCTCTGCACTCACTGTTTCAGACCAACTTCAAAAATTGTATGCACTAACTATTTCCAACCAGAGAGAGTACATTCGTATAGAGGATAAAATGCAAATGAGCTAGAGAATATTTTGAGTCAAATCCATCCCGAATGTCACCCAATGTTGTTCTGTCCAATTTATCGCTGGGTTTTCATTGTGATGGGGGATTGCAGATCAACATAGCGTCAATTTCATCGTGATCCCTGCATGTCGTCCCTGTTTTAATTGAATAGCAAAGCTCGTGTGGGAAGCAGACGCTGCTGATACACTAAAGACTAGAAAGCACCGGGTGCTCTCTACAGGTCTAGAATAGAAGTTAATGACCATGACCTCAGTAAAGAAATAAATTACGAAAATAGATTATAGCCCTAGTCATCATAATTACTTTCGATGATTTATTAATTTAAATACTACGTAATGAGTTTCTGATATTCCTTTCTACTTTAGATATGAGAGATTTTTATAATAGTTTATTTATTTACATGTATTCAACTGTTTCATAATCTCTAAGACGACTATTCTTAAATCTCGAAGTAACAAGTGGAATACTTGGAAATAGTCAGCTGCACCATAAGTTTCACTTGAAAATATTGCTATTCGAATCGTCAACATCTTAGAATCGAAAAAACAACTGTTACATTTAATCATAGGGCGTTTGTTAGTACAACTAGACTGTTTTGCTGCTTTTTCTCATTTGTGCTCTAATTTTGCAAATGATATAATTCCAGGTAATAACAAAGCTCTAGTTCGCAATATTCTGAAACAGCCATGCTTTCTAACTTTATTTCAGTCCAATAAATTTTATCATACGGTAGAGACGATTGCAACGTAATCAGAATTAGCCTGGAGCAAGAACGGTTGCTCCCATATGAGTCAACTGAGGCTCAGAAATTCCCTCGACGCATTCCATTGCTTCCCCAGACACGCACGAGAGTTTTAGGCGTTAATCCTGACGACGTAGAATCCCCAATCCTCTCGACTGCCGTTCACCACCAGATGTGGCCCAAAATCTGACAGTTACCAAGACAAGGCATTGTTTGCTCCAGAAAATACTTGGAAACATTCAGGTCAGTTAAAAAAAATGAACTGAAAAAGGCCTGCCTAGCGCCTCAAAATAAATAAGCTTTCGCAGTCGCTGCCGCAGTGACGCCTGTTAGACACGCTCAGAAAGTTGCCAAAGAATGGGACGTGCAGCGACCTGACGTTGGTATTGTTGTGGAAGCTGCTACAGTATGAAAAAAGAGGCGGAATTTTGCAAGGAAGCGCAGCGCGGATGCGGCCCCTATGCGTGTAACCGAAATAGTTTGACATCAAACGGTCATTGCCTCAAAAATGAATTGTTGCTTCATGTTTTATTTGGAAATAGAGTAATTTCATTAAAATACTCTCCTTGGATGAAGTTCTCTATTGGCAAAGGAAAGTAAACTGTTAAGGGTTTCGAAGTGGATGAAGTGGAGGAGAGAAATAGAAAGCTGTTCGAGACTTTCTTACTTAGAGGTCAGAGGATGGTGGACAGCTCCTTTGTATTCGAAGCCAGTACGCTTTGACTATTATCTTTGTTTTTTGGAGGCGGATCAGTATACCTCAATTGTCCTCGAAAATTCGTAATATGACATCTTCTTCGTCATCGGAGGCACGAGACTGTAAAACCTCTTTTCTGTGTTCGAAATCTTACAGTACACTGATATTTTACACGATGTCTTCTCTTTCTTCAAAAGTTAGTAGAAAAAACAGAAAGTTATAAGGCACTCTCCCTATCTAACGAGAGAGAACGCTATTGGATGGTTATTCTGCCTTCGAAAGCCTGAAGCTGTTAGAACCACTTTTGCAGCTATCGAATTCCCTCAATGAGACTCAAAAATCATGCAGACCTACTTTCAAACGCAAGCGTACAAGTTATTTTATAAACCTTCAAATTCAAACGATGGAATTAACTTGGTTCACACTTTTTTGTCTCTGAAGTTGAGTAATAGAATAGAATGAGGCAACAGGAACGAGCCGTTTGGCTCATTCTTGAGTTGATACCCAAATCCTATACAGTGATACCCAAAATACTCACTGCCAGATAAGCGACTGTGCTAGTGAACAATCTCTCATATAACTGCACACGAATCTTTTTTTTCTTACATAAATAATCTATCTGGTGTTAACTGACAGTGAATTCTCGCCAACCACTTTGTTTCCAGAAACTACATATTTGGCTAATTTTAGTTTTTCTAATTATAATATTCAACACGCACACACTATAGTAGGCTAAAATCGTAGTCATTATGCACATTTTTGAGCCTTCTGTACACATCGACGTACAATATTACTAGCTTTCCCGAGCACGAACGCCATGTTGCTCATTTACTTAAACTCAAATTTGTGACTTTGTCTCATCTAAAGGAATAAAAGACTGTCAATTATACTAAAATTGGATAATTTAAATAACGTCCAATTAGGCTTGACAGTTCCATTGAAATGTAAAATCAGCATGGTTTTAGAACAACTTCCGTCCTACAGAAAGTAAACTGACCATGAAAAGTGTACAATATTTTAAATCGAGCCTAAATTTATACAACTGCACCATTTCCTTACTATAATATTAACTTAATTGCAAAAAAATCACTGTTTTTTTGAGTTATGTCACGGAAATTTATGTCTTTCGTCTTTCTAAAAATTTATGTAGGATAAATTAGATATTTTTCTTGTTTTATGTGTCTCATAACATCAGTTATGGAATGAATTAGATTAAATTGAATTTTAGACTTGTAATAAAATTTAGACGAATCATAGAAAATTTCAGCGGTTAAAACTATTGAGTTGTTTCTACAATACCAATGATTGAAAAAGTTTGGGTCTCTGTGTGGATCATTCCTCGCCTTCAGGCAAATTGCAGAGCTGAAAGTTGTTCTCCAGGCCAGTATTTTAGGTCAAAACCTCGTTCAAGACTTACACCATAGTTTACTCAACTTTGATGGAGTAAATAACTAGCTCTCAGGTCGCTGGTCCAAGCGGTAAACTGTTAAGAATTCTTTGTAACATCTTGCAAGTTTTCCTCAAACTTGGTCCCAATCATCTTCTGTGAAACACGTTGAGACTCGAGACAAAGTTTGCTGGAATTCGTTGATTTTCTACCCCTAACATTGCTTGAACTTCAAGGAGCTAAAGCGTGATTTTCCTGACACAAAAATAGGTTGTGATACAAGGAAGAAATATTCCTTCTTTCTCCAACATGAAGAAAAGTGATTTTTTTTTCAAGTTTCGTAATTCCTCTGGCAAAATTTGTATTCTATAATAATACAAAAATTTAGATACATCAAGCCTAAATAGTTGCTTATGTTTGTCCCTTAATAGAATTATTAACAGAAGGTTCGAAATATTTCGTTTAATGGTATCTGCATACTGAAACCTGGTGAGCTTTTGATGAAAAAAACGGCTTTATATTTTTGCGTCATGTCCAAAGACTTCAAAAATGTATATTTTTATATCAAAACGCTTGCCAGGGTTCCACATATTTACATCATTCAATTGAAATATTTTGTATGCACAGACTCAAAAGTCCCTTTCATTTTCATTATATGCTTGATATAGTTTGACCTATGCATGGAATAGAGCAATGCAAATGTTTTTAAAAACAGTGGGACGGAACTGTGGAGTAAATATATTCTGCAAGTAATTTATTTATTTATTTATGCTTATTTTCATGACAAATTTTTTCCTGAGAAACTCAGCTGTGTAAAAGACAGGATCTCTCTGACTATGTGCGGAGATACATAGGGTGATGCGTTAGTGTGACTTGTGTCATGCTACATAATGCAGGGAGACTGAACGATTTCTGCACACCGAGTTGTGGAGCACAAAACTCCTGTACACACGAGTTATTGAACACAAAACTTCTGCATACACAAGTTGTTGAGCACAAAACTTCTGCACACACGGGTTGTTGAGCACAAAACTTCTGTACACACGAGTTATTGAGCACAAAATTTCTGCATACACAAGTTGTTGAGCACAAAACTTCTGCACACACGGGTTGTTGAGCACAAAACAGTCTCTTGCTTTGACCTAACTGTAGCTTCTCTTCTGAGCAAAAACCTACGAGATGATTTACTCCGTACAAATCATGCAATATTAAGTGAAAATTACAAAATTATTGAACGGATAATTCACAAACCATTGAAATCATATGCACTAAGTAACGAGCCCAAACCTCTTTAAAACAACAATACTTGTTCAGCTGAAATTTAATTAATTTAGTTTCCGACAATTTTACTCTTTGATTCTCGTTTTTATAATAAAAATGAGAATCAAAGAGTAAAACATTTGAGAACGTGGCATTTGTTAATCCATACTTCCATATTTCACGATTAGGTCTTGTTTATAAGTGTTATCCCGCTCAAAATCTCTATTTTTGATGAAATAATTATAATTGAATATGACATTTGTGCCTGCCGTCACAACTCAGTATATTTCAAGACAATGATTCACATCTATTAATAAAATTCTATAAATTTCATTCTCTTTTACTATTTTTAATAGGCTATACTATGGCTGACGAATTACATAATCTCGTTGCCCTTTTATCAGACATAAGAGTTGCTCTGAAGAGAACCGTCGTGAAAGGTCAGATTTTTGGGCGGACCCAAAGAAAAGGTTAGTGGATCATAATAAATTGTGGTAACATCTATGTTGTGGCACCCTCGCAAGCTGTCCTGCATTGATCGATGAAGGAACTTGTCGACAACAACAACAATCTTCCGTCGCTATTGTGAATTGGTGTCCTGCCATAAACTGTGACTTGCTAAATGTGGTGCGCTTTTAGATGGCTGTGCCTCAACAAATCATGAAGAGACTCAAGCAATTTCAGGAGGAGAGAAGCTGCTGGTTATGTTCTGATGCGCCGAAAATTCACAACCTGTACCTCAATAAATTTAAAATATTTTAAAGTGCATCATATAGCCCAAAATAGAAATAAAAGTTATCACTTGTCCTACATTTTTCTGAATCATTCGCTAACAGACAGAAATGACGTTAACTGCCTTTTTTAGAGGTTACTTTGAATCCAGTAATCGAATAGTAGTGCAATACAACTATCCAAATCTTCCGCTTATTGTTTAATTTGATATGTCCTTTATATCTGATTTCATATATCGAAATTTTTAGCTGGCTAATAGCGGCATTTTATTCCTTCCTCCAAAGCAGCACTTGCAAAAAAGCTGAGTGCTCGTAAAATTCACAGTAAATAACGACAATAGCCAGCTCCAGTGGCTTAATGTCGGTGCATCTAAAAATGCACGCATCACATTTTACTCCTACACCATGGCTTAGCATTCCAATTTATTGGATTCTGATGATAGAGTGTCGGGCAACAGAATGTTGTGATAACTAATACAGGGGTGTGACAGTGCCTGGTGTTGTGATCTTGCCCTGACAGGTGGTGTAGCAGTGCCTGGTGTTGTGATCTTACCCTGACAGGTGGTGTAGCAGTGCCTGGTGTTGTGATCTTACCCTGACAGGTGGTGTAGCAGTGCCTGGTGATGTGATCTTACCCTGACAGGTGGTGTAGCAGTGCCGGGTGATGTGATCTTACCCTGACAGGTGGTGTAGCAGTGCCTGGTGTCTGGAGGTTTATTGCTGGCCTCACATAGCGACGCAGGAACTGTTCTGGTTAGTGTGTCTGCACACCAGACCGTCCGTTGTTCAACTCCGTGACCGCACCCTGATTCCGACCAGCAAACGCCCCATGCACCTGTTGCAAAAAATGTTAAAATAATTTTGATATTAAGGTTAATAACAGCTGGTGAGAATTTGAAATTGGTAAACTCTAGCACTAAGTTTATATTTTTATGTAGAAATGTCATAGAAATATTTGCACACATGAGAAAAATATTTAATAAGACAATGGAAGAACCTTTCAAGGATTCCTTATTTTTAACGCATCAGAGCGATGTTCTCGAGTTCATCAGACTCAAGAAACCGTAATTAAAAAGAATTAGCTAATTCAAACTAGGCTTCTGTGGCAGGATGAGTTTCTATAATCCTTTTTTATTTCTTTTGTGTATCATAATGAATTATAATGAAGGTTTTCAAATGTCTGGAACAAATGACGCAATTATTCAGCCGCTTAGTTGGTTTCGCATACAAAATGATAAAGAGTTTGAGGGAAGAAAATTAACCTTCACTGTAAACAAGCGAGTATTTATTTTCCTCAAAATATATTTGAACTAAGAAAACTGTTACCATTTTCTTGTGCCGTGGAACTGCCTCTAGAATTTTAAAAAATTAATCTAGACAAGCCTCTTTTTTCAATGTCTTTCTTAATTGAGAAGCGACTGTCAGTTCAGGAGCGCTGCCCCCACAGGGCTGCTGCTGCTGGGGGGGAGAGGGGGAGAGGGGAAGACTAGCTCCACGACCACCATCTCACCTCCGGCAGATCTCACAGGGACGGAGAAAAAATTACAATTTAAATTGTTCGGGGATTTGAAGTTTTCGACCAGTTCATGTGTGCATTATTTTAAACTTTAAAACAAAAAGCAATATATCATATCAGCATTTTGATGAACGTTCGTGAAACTGTATTATGTAATTTATTTGTGATTTATTGTGTGACTATCTACTGTAACATTTTTGAAAGTAGAAAATTTTTACACTTATCACGACTATAACATCAGTTATGAGTCACGACCATAACATCAGTTATAAGTTACGACCATAACATCAGTGGACTCTGAGTTGTTAAAGATAACCTTTACTGTAGATTTTGTTATCTTTTGCTTATATAATTCTTATTCGCTGACTTATACCATGAAAAATTCTCCCAGATCGGCAAGTATGTCTATGTATGTGCGGAATTCAATAAAAGTTATTTGTTCTCAGGGGCAGTATTGTAAGGCTGGTGCTGATAAATAAATGAACTTTATTACCCTTAGAGTATACAGTACAGTATTCAGTACTTTACAACCATTAACTCTTAAGTTGTGATTATGCAGGCAGTCCCTACACCAACATCATGCAGGCAGTCCCCACACCAACATCATGCAGGCAGTCCCCACACCAACATCATGCAGGCAGTCCCCACACCAACATCATGCAGGCAGTCCCCAC